>SNQN01002250.1:52368-77248 GCA_008642245.1 Bassia scoparia | reverse complement strand
GATAGGTTAAAAGGAGCAACATCGTTTTCAACCTTTTTTTTAGAAAAGGTAAGAAAGATATCATTAAAGCTCAAAAATCATACACCGCATACAATCCTGAACAGAACAAAAATGCAAACAAAAGGCAGCAAGCCAACAAGACGTGCTACACAACAMAAGGCAAACTACAATTGCTCAACAAAGCGCAAATCARAGCTACTAAGTTTTCTAGGCTTAATTGCACCTAGCCTAAGTTTTACATCATCAACCAAAGCATTCACCATCACTGTAGGGGCACAAAGACATGCATTCCACATCGCATTATTCCTCTGCTTCCAGAGACCATAAATGAGGCAGTTTAAACAAGCAAACAAAACTTTCCTACGTAAGCAACCTGTGACACGCTTATCCAACCACCTGCCACTACTAAGCGCACTATCCCAAGCTCCTRAAATCTGCAATCTGTGCTGCCAAACTTGGACACAATTTTGACTATAAATACACTCATAGAAAAGGTGTTGCAAGGACTCAGAGGCTTGGTGACAAATGGGACACAAAGCATCATCAACCTAAATACCCATTTTGATAAATCAATCTTTAGTCTTAAGCCGACCATGGACTGCAAGCCAAGCAATGAAGGAAGCCTTAGGAATACTAACCATAGACCAAATCCATTTGCCCCACCAGACATTAGGAGCATCCCCTTTCAACCACATATACCCCGAAGAGGGCGAGTAACCATGCTTAGAATCAGAAAGCCGGAAATTCCTAGAAAAACTAGACTTCATCCTATCTTTAATCCGACAAAACTCCTTCCAATTCTAACAGGCAGTAGCAGGAACAACATAATCCCAWACATTCGTGCCCTTCAGATAAAGATGATTAATCCATTTAATCCACAARGACTCTCTTCCGACAGCCAATATTGCAAGCCATACATAGCAAGCAAAGCCATATTCCACAAGAAGTACAATCATTAACCCCCAAGGCCAGCCTTATCCTTAGCCTGACAAATCAGATCCCAAGCGCATACTAAGGCGAACCGCTGGAAGTAAAGGAATTACACATTCCAAGAGAAAATTCCTGCAATAGAAGAAATATCTGCATAGCGACTTGTCTTATGAATAAGAAAAATATGGCCCACTCAAGTGAACAACATTACAAAACAGAGTTTATACAACTTGAACCCTAGTCATAAGACAAAGCTGTTACTCCCCAGTTCGATTCGCGCAACCACCTTCTCAAGTCAGACCATACAATCAACACCGAAACATTCTTACGAAGAGATGTTAATCCCAACGATAACCTAAAAGGGAAGGCATGCATCGGTTAGAATCCATAAGGATAGCAACAACAGTCCACATCTCACCCCAGGCATGATGTCGATAATAGTGCTAGTACAGATTAGGTGTATATTTAGTAGCCTTATCTTTCAGGTCTTTTTGAAGGCATATAGTGCTGTTTGCACGTGTTTTAACTTATTTCCTGGTCACACTAGTGTCTTCACGGGGATTTTGTGGATTTGTCATCTTTTACGCTATTTTGGACGCACTTTGGAGAGGCAATTTTTATGCTTAGAGCTGGATCAAACGTTCATATCTATTTTATCTAGTGATAGTGGACTGAGTGATTCCAATTTGGAGGTGAAATTACGTCAACAGAGACTATCAGAAACGAGTGGTCAAAGACAAATTCCGATACGAGACGAGAAAGTATGATGCACTTTAGACAATCGGCACGGCAAGCTGCACATGCGCCGAAGGTCCCGCGCCACGCCGCACCGATCCGTTTGCGTGCGAATCTAGACTGCTCCTGTTTGTGGGAACTGATTTGGGCACGTCCAAAAGACACCATTCATCACATCATTCATTCTCAAGCTTAAGTTCAATTAGTCTGTGCTCCACTAAGGTACAGTTAGAACTTTATTTACTCTCAAATTTTTGTAATTTCTAGTTAATTCTTAAGTGTTTTAGCTAATGCAAAGTGATCGTCGCACAATGTTCGGGCATCATTTGAAGCTTCAAGTAAACTTTCTCTCTCCTCTAGTTCTTTATGTTCTTCCTATTGTAGTGAATTGTTGCTAACTTATTATGCTAAATATTAGTGATTATTGACTTCAACATTTGATGGTTGTTGATTAACTTTGAAATTTACATACTTATGAACATAAAAACCTGTTGTTATGGAAATATTTCAGGAATGTTATTGAAGTTTCTATGGGTCTTGTGAAAACCCTCAAATTTGCCATGGATGCAATTATTTGTGGTTTTGATTCTTGTTGATGTTAATTAGCCTGTTTAAGGATTCTATGACTACGTCCTGTGGATGATCACCACAAGTTTACTGACTATTTTATTGTCACTCTTTAAATGAAAGGATTGAAAGATGAAGTTAGTTTTGTAAGGGCTCCTTAGAAACTTGGCTTGACAATAAGGAACAGAGAATAGGCAATTTTCTAGTCCAAGGGAACATTGTTTCACCGTAATGATTTGTTTGCATACATGATTGTGAATATATATAACCATGGAAAATAGGTTGTAATCCAGCATTACCGGCAATCCTTCAATACTGCTCGAGAATTAGTTAGTGTCTTAGGTGACGTTCCATAGTTGATCCAACATATGAGTTGGATCCCACCTGATGTGTATGCACACTTCATTGATGAATTGACGGTGAGTAAAGCGCATGCCCTAGACCGTCATTTACTCCAATGTTTCTTGTTTAATTCCTTAATTCTAGTTGCAATTATATCTTAGGTTAGTGACTTAAACAACTCAAACACTAGTTTGACTCTAGACTTATTTACAACATTGATTTCTTTCGGTGGTTGGATTCAACGCCCTCTCAATGGGTTCGATCCATTCTTGCCCTTCTAGCTCAGTTAGAAAAACATGATAGGACGCGGGTCGCCATCAGCGTATAGCGGGCGTGTGCGGACTTGGTTCACACCTACATCGAGAGTGCTTCTTGCGTGGGCTGCAGCCACAAATCCCGCACGCTAGATGTGCGTTGGACTGTAGTGGTTGATCGATAGAGGGAGTCCCACCGTGCGCTCTAGAAAAGCGTTATTGCACCGGGACGCCCGTGAAACCGTGGTAAGCCAATCAGATAGGCCTGCCATCGTCGCCCTCCATATCACAAATGTAACGCAGTCCCGTTGAAGTTCTCCGACAGAACGACTCTGGGAAACATGCGCCTTACAGTCCCACGTTATATACACTTGATCACCAACTTATGAGGAGACCCACAATCCGCCCGCGAATGTCATGCGAACAATCAGCTCAAGGCACCTCTGTAACTGCTGTAAAAGGTCCTACTCTGGTCCAAAAATCCACCATTCAAGCCAGCCACCTCAGAGTGTTAATTGGAGGCCACAACCAAGACTTACATTTTTTAGCACACCTTAGCAAGCTAACTAACCCTAAAGAAATTACGCTAATAGTGAGAGGGTAATCCAGGTTTCTATTATCCGCACAAAGAGACTGACCCTAATCCTAGAGATATTGTCGACCCAGCTTGGTGTTATAATCCATAGTATAACGGTGACCTAAAACCGGATTTACCATAAGTTAATCTGAACTTAATACAAGAGATGTCACAAATTACAGTCTTTAGATAGCAAAATAAGACACAATTATGACAACAACGACAATATGGAAGTATATGAACTTCAAAAATTATATAACAACAACTTCTCAATTCTTACTGCCTCAACATAAAAATCTGCAAAACAAAAGCAAAGGTTAGTTTGTTAAAACGAAGCGAAACGAATTTCTTCCGCCTGGGAATCGCTATAAATAAAAACAAAGATAAACAAGACCCTGTCAGAATCGGATGATGAAAAAAACAATCCGGAGAGCAGAATGAATCTTTCGCCTTGAGATCGCCATACAAGAATTAAGAAATCTTATTAGTAGTGACAGTCGATGATAATAGTGAAATGAAGAATACAAAGAGACGAAAAAACAGAACACAATGAAAGACAGTGAAAACATTATGAAACCGGTAACATATTACACCTGGGGGGATGTGACGATGTCAAAAGTCGGTTTCCTACCATTTGTAGCTCTAAATTACACACCTTACAGAACATAGGCAAGGTAATCACAATAACTGGGATTACATTCAAATGTAAAAAAAGAAAAGTGACAAGTCCGAGAATTTCAATTGTGAGTAATCTCACAACGTCAGACTTCTTTACGGGCTTCGTACAACGACGACAAGTCGAAGAGGAACGCAACAGCAAGATCGTGATTATGGTAATTTGATCTAAAGAGGTGTTTTGTGAATGAGAGAGAGAAGTGCTTAGGCGTGAGTATCGGATACGTCGTATTGGGAAAATACGGACTATGAATCATCGGTGGTACTTTTCGATATGGAGGCCAAAAGAGCTCTATTTAAGGGCACGGCCAGGAAAATACTTGCTTCCGAATAGGAGCCGTAATATACCGTTTGAAGGAAAAAGGAATAGCAGACGATATAAAATGAAGACGGCTACAGACACAAAAGAAAAAAAAAAAAAGATAAAGAAACGGAAGGGCGAAAAAAAAGCATGAAGTAAAAACGGAAGACAGATCAAGCAGGCGGGCAAGGCGGGATTACAAAGATGAGATAAGACCACATAGCAGGCAGGCTCCGACATACGGCTCGAATGAGACGAGAAAAAGCGCGTACTATTACGCTTACTCCAAGGAGCAATCCAGTGATGGAAAAGTTGATATCCTCCAAAAGAATAGCACTGGAGGAGCTAATATAACGCATGAGGGGGCAGCGAGTCATATACGCTCAAAAGCAAGCTATAATACGCTGCTCTCAGCGTACTATCACCATCCACTCAAGGCAGCGTAACATCAACTCCTCAAAACCCGTGACATATATATTATGTCCAAAAAATCTGAAATAGTTTGATTCGGAACTAATTCTTTGCGCATACGTCTTCATTTTCTAAGATGTACGGATACTCTAGACGCTCCTTTCGCAAAGAAAGTAGTGATTCTAGAACATTCCGCGACTATTTTTTCAATAATTAATCATGTATTTTCTGCGTATTCTGACTTTAACATTGCAACATTAGTAAATGATGTATCATTGTGTAGAAAAAAATATGGAGGAAAAATAATTTAAAAAATAGCTGGCGGAGATTCCAGAAAAAATATGTGAAAAGTACATGTGCAAAAAGAGAAGAAAAAAAAAAAGAGAATACAGTAAACAATGGGTCAAATATGTCAGAAAACAAAAGCATGCAAAGTTACGCCAGCGTAAATAGCTTGTGTCATGTGAAACACCGTCTACAAATGCGAGATATAATCGAGAGATAAGACCGAAAGCCAAATAATTTATTGCCTATGATATTTTGACCCACCTTTGACTTGTCATAATTTGAGTGTGACCTTGACTTCAATTTTCGAGCTTCATTACGAGTTCAATTGCAGTTTTTTCGAGTTTCAATTAATAATATACATTGTCGAAGAGTTTATAACTTCACAATCGGACTCCTAGAATTTACTCATCTATCAACACGGAGACAATTTTTAGAGGTGAGCCCATACAAAGAAGAGCCCCTCACTTTGACGAGCGTCTGAAGAGAACGAATAGTCTCGTAAAAGGACAAAGTCAAAACTAAATTCCGATTTGCGGGACGCGACAGCGAGTGCAACGTCAAGACCGTTCTTCTGCGGACCCTTGAATATCCCTTTCCGATCTCAGCCGGTTTTCACCTGTGCTAAAACAAAGTTAGTTTTTACCTGCTCCACAAGCGCCCCCATCCCCGGCTGCGAGCCTTCTGCACCTTGAAGCCCCCTGATCCTCGGTGGCGAAGCTTTCTATCCACGGCTGACCTCTCATCGGCTTTTCTCAGAGATGTGCTGACGGAAAAACTGTCTGCTCCGCGCGAGGAAGATCACAAGCACCCGCAGATGTGCTGACGGAACATTTGCTCCAATGTAACTGCGGAGAAGATCCCAAAGACGCACGAAAGAGACTTGATCCTGACATTGCTGCTAAGCATGGTCCGGAGATATCGTAGACACCGAGAGTGGATCGTTCAGGAAGCCGTCTTCATATACAGAATTTCTGCGCGTGCTGGCCGCCCGAAAAATTCTCAAAATACCCCACGAGAAGTTGTAGCAAAGTAGCTTGATTTGAGGGAAGAAAGCCCCACTTCATTGACTGAGATGTCTGGACGAACGTAATTGAATCATTTCCCGTATAGATACGAAGTCAGACACAAAGCGCAAGTATTTGGATATCCTGTAGTACTGTGAGGAGACAACCTCCACAGGACACGTTCTGTAAGACCGAGTCACCCTTGTTTCGGCCGTACCTCAATTATAGCAAAAAGGTTAGTTTATACCCTTTACCGCGCCAATCCATGCCTACCAGTACATCCATCAAGCAGCCCTTGGCAAGCCCCTGGACCTCCTCCGAGGCTGTCCACTTTTGTCCACTATCTGGACTTGAGCTTTTTGCGCGTTCAGGCCAAAAGAGAAAAGTATTGAGGTCCGATGAGATACCTTCGTACAATTCTGCCTTCGCCCTCAGGATACCCCGCTTTTTCTTATCTCTTCATTAATCATTAAGTCCCTTTCCCCACCCCCCCGTCCTACAGTCGTCCTGAGCCTTGCTTTTCGGGAAAAGAGAATGATGCTAGATGCCTTCCCCATACGTGCCTCTGACCTCCATAAAATGGATCGCTCCAGTCGGAAGAAGTACAATATCAAATTTCCGTCGCGAAGCGCCTCGAATATGCCTTCGTGTAAAGCCCACCACGGCCCAATATCCACTTGCTATATTGTCGGGGCAGACCTGTGAACTGTTATTTGGCGGCAATCTTTTCACACCAAATACCCAACAGCCTGCTTACCTTGGCATTCTCGGTAAGATACATCGTTAATGAATAAGTTCCGTCAACGGACGACCATTCCACTTCGGAAGATTCCCACTTACGGCGCTCCTTGAGCTTTTCCGCGCGAAAGATTCGAGTGTCCATGACTCCTACAAAAGCTACAAACAATCGCGTCTGCCTTCCCTTTAGTCTATGCGTTCATCATGAATGCCGCCACCATTAGCATGTGAGCTCGCATCGAAATATCCTTCCGTACAAGCCGCCTCGTTTCCTCAGGAAACGCATTTCCCCCTACGAGCGTGCTAGCCTTCGCTGTGTTCTGCGGTTGCAAGCCATGTTGCGAGCATTAATAGCAACCAAAACCCGCGATACCAACCAACAAAGATCCAACAAATAAATCCAGCGTATAACTGCGTCGTTAGTAGGCTGTGATAGAAATTCCTCGGAAGCGCACCTCGTTCCTCCCAGGAAATCAACTTCCCCCACCCACTCACAAAGCCATGCTCCAACAGGGCCCCAAACCCCCGCGAACGCCCCAGTGCACACGCCCGGCGCCGGGCTCCTGATCCCCACCCAACACCTCACAGATCACCCACATTACGGCTGACCTTGAGGCTTTCGGAAGAATGATGCCGATTGCGCCGAGCACAATCGCGAATATAGCGATGAAAGCCGTATAGGCCGGTTGCATTAGCAACCAGCATTTGTTCTACAATGTTAACTGGAGCTCCTAGCCTGTCTCTCTTCAGCCAACCTCGTGCCCCAATGCTGTAAATGAGTGCAATGGATGTGCCTATATGTGCCAAATGGTTGTGGACCCAGTTTGTTTGCTTGCATGAGAAGAGCGCATATGGACGAGTATCGACTGAATACTGTAAAACATCAGAACATCGTCCATTGATGCTTATTGAAGTGTTGCGTTAATGCAAGTCTATTCTTAGATCAATCTAATGCATGAAAATGACCAAGGAAATTGACTTATATGGTAAGATGGCTTTGGATTGTGGGATGAAACCCGTCTCAGCCCCCATTATACGGCAAAGGCGATTGATTGTGGGATTTGCAGTTGAGCCCCCAACCCATGGGTGTTGGTGGTTTGGAATGGCTTAGTTTGTGGGTGTTGGATGGTGGTTTTTAGTGGGTGAGCCCCAGCTTGATCGAGGGTTGGCGTGGCAAATGGTTGATGACAGCAAGGTTAAGGCTAGTGAATTTTGTGGGATCATGGGCTTTTGGTAGCTTTTGTGTCGGTCATAATGGTAAGAATGAGGGATGTGGATTTTGATTGCCCAAATCAGGAGCTTGGCTGAAGCTGCATGAGGAGAGAACATGGAGGGAAAATGCCTGCAATGCGATGCGTTTGAGAAGACAATGCCATGCATGAATGCCCTACAGAGAGATAGCCTAAGGAAGATGTTGAGGAGAGGCCCTTTAAGGTGTATGAAAGAATAGGCTCCAAGGTTCAAGAAAAGACAAGGCATAAAATTTGTGACTAAGGGTAACGTGATTGGGGACATTGATGTGGTGGCTAGATGATGTAGTAGTGGTTCAAACTCGAGTCTATGTCGGTTCTACACAGGGAATTTGCGCTTCTGACTTTAAGGGAATCAAACTGTATGATGGACTGCAGAATGTTATTGAAATTATTGGGCGGACCTCGTGAAGAGGGCTTTCCTACGTATGCCTGTTACGAGATCGAGAACCGTGTAGTCTCGGGGTTGATGATGTGACAAGGCCTCGTGTGAGAGGGCGTTTTGTGGTGTTGAATGTGAGGCTGTGAGTTTGAGGGTGAAAAAGGCTTGATGATCACGAAGTGACTCATGGTTTGCGCAGTTGCTTTTAGACTTTTGCTTCTTTGTTGAATTGGCTTTGAACTTTTGGGATTGTCAGAATGTTGGCATTTGATTCCATGCAATTTGCATGATCACTGAACATTGAACGTTGAATTTTTTATGTCTTTGTTGCCCATATTTATTATATCCTCCTTTATTTTCTTCCTCCTTTTTGCACAGTCTGTCATTTTCCTACGCACGTTATGGATCCAAAGGGTTAGGTCGGATGTAGGTTCGATTGAAAGAAAGATAGGGCTGAATATGATAGTGTTTATGGCTCAAAGGTTGCAAGCGGATTTTATTTGATGTAGTGAAGAAATGGTAGAGGAAAGGTGTTTTTGTGGAGCTATGAAAGAAGGCCTCTCTGCAACTGTCCAGTGCAATTGTTGAGGTCGATTATTAATTTGATCCATTAAAGTTAGAACGCACAAAACTATATGGAGGCTAAAGAGGCAATGAGAAAAAAGCGGAAACTTTTATGTAAAAAACAAAAGAATCTATTAACATAGAGGCTAATTGCCAAGAATTTGATCCTAAACCTAATGACATAGACTCGAAATGCGAAAAAGAAAAGATACATAGTCTAGGGAAAGGGACTCTCCCAACTCGAATCCTAAAGCTAAGACTCCGACTGTACTCATGTGAGTTGAAGAACGATCTCTCTCTATGTCCACTCCGATTGTCGTAGACCTTTGCAAATGTGGTTAAGCTCCAGATACTTGAGATGATTCTTGTGTATTCGGCTGGAAGGTTAGAAATTTGAAGGTCCTTGACATTCTCTTCTCAGTTGGTGCGGGAGACCTAGAGGTGGCCATAACTCCTCTCCATCTAGTCAGATAGGTGGTAACCCTCGTCTTCTTTCCCTGTTGAGGATTTCAAGCTCTCGGAAGGATGTTTGAGTCTGAATGTTACCCTCTGCTATCTGCCAGAATAGCCCAGTGGATGATTGTCTTCCCAAGTAGCTATGCTTTTCTCAGGAAGTGGAAAAAGAACCACTTCTACATAATGGTTCCAAGAAAGGGGAAAGACCATTGGAAACAAGGCAAACAGAGTCAATCCCTTTAAGTGCCATGGTGGTCTTAAATCCCTTATATCGAATCGAGAGTCATCAGTCGGCTTGAACTTGCGGTATGTCTCGCTGTGAGAAATCCCTTCGGCAGTGTGGTTGCAAGTTTGGGGTCAAGAGGAGGTGGTCTTTGAGAGAAGTAGGGGCTCGTGGCTTTTGGATGGCCTTTTCAAACATCTTGTCCAAGGAAGTGCTCGGAGTTCAACTCCTTGATTCTTAGCTTCAAGCTGTTTGAACTTGCTCAGGAAAACTTTTTGGAGTCTTTCGTTTTGGGAGGCCATTTTGTGGTTGTTAGGGCTGATGGTTAATGAAGGCTGGAGGAAGTTTAGGTTTGGATTGGCTAGGGACTTCAAAACTCTTTGGTCGAGCAAGGACTTGGAGACGGTCTTACCCCTGTTTCAAAAAGAAATAGACCCTTAGTTGAAAACTTCCTTGTTTCATTATTAAATGTCAGATGCAAATGCAATGTCCTGAATTTCAGATGGCATCTTTCCATAAATGAATGATCAAGGTGCCCTTTCGTTTTTTGATTTTTTTTTTTGTTTTTTGTTTTTTTTTTGGAATTTTTTTTTTTTTTTTGGAAAGCACCAAAATGATGTGTGAATGTATGCACCAGTCCTAAGTGGTGGGTCACGCCAGAGGGTCGAGCCTGTTTGCTGAAGGTAGGATCAACCTTAATGTGAGCCTGAAGTCAACGTCTTAAGGTCGAAGTCTGGCCTACCCTAGTATCAAAGGGTCAAGACTAAGATCAGAGTCTATTGGACAAAGCTTCGAAGGCTAGAAGGAAAAAGTCCTAGTGAACCTATCGTCACGGACTAAGCAGAGTCGACTAAAGTCCTATGGCTATGAAATGCATTGTAAATGTGAACTAAAAGTATGGACCATGGACTAATTGAAAGTTTGTGTTAAGGTCTAGAACTATACCAATGCATAGGACCTATACATGGCACATATATACCAAGACACAGTGATGACAAGTCAAACTATGGTCGTCTAAGGTAAGTCGGAGAAGCTGTACCACGCCTAAGGGCAGAGCTTGGTCCAGTCTTTCACCACTTGCAATAGCGATGTATGGCCAAATACCCTATGCACACCGCTATCAGTAACTGCACACCGGCATGGGCGGACGATTAGGACTTGCCTAGCCATGCGATCCAATTAAACCACATGCAAGCCAAGGTAGTATCCCCTTATGTAGTCCTCGAGCATAAACATGCCCATAGTGAGACCAAGGAGCCCTAAGGCCGACCTTATTCGAAAGGTCACATGCAAAATTTCAAAATCCAATTAAACGTTGATGATGAATTACGAAGACCTTTTCAAGTCTGCCACCTTCACCTAACGGGTGATTATCCCCAGTGGAAGTCGCCAAATTGTAGACGTGGGCCGCGCCCTCAGCGTTATAGCGGGCGCGCGGCTTGGTACTACATCGAGGTGCTATGCGTGGCTTGAGCCACGGATCCCGCACGTGACAGTGCGTTGGGGTATTTTGTGAGTAAGGGGAGTCGCCACGTGCCTAGGAAAAGGTTATTCTACGGACGCCGAAACGTTGGTGGCCAATCAATGGCCCCACGTCCAAATCAAGTAACCGAGTCGTGGTTCGGGGGACATGGTACGGATTGAATCAATAACCCAAATCGCCCGCATGTAGCGACCTCCTACTCGTCTCATTGTAATTCCATTAAGCACGATTTATTGGATGCACACAACTTACATTTTTAGCACCTTACGAAGCGTAACTAACCCTAAAGAATTACTATGAGATATGTTTCGTATTATGCACCAAGAGACTACCTAACCTAGAAATTGTGACCACTTGTATTAATCATTTTTTAAACGTGCCTTAAAAACCGGTTGGGTTCCCATTAGTAAATCTTTGACTTTAAAGTGCATTCACATAATTTCCGGTCTTTGTTTGCCAAAATATATACAAATTATACAACAACGACAATAATGGAAGTATATGAACTTCAAATATATATGTACAAACTTCACTTACCCTAAATCTGCAAACAAAACAAAGGTTAGTTGCTAAAACGAAGCGAAACGAATCTTCCGCCTTGAATCCTATATAAAAACAAGAAAACAAATGTAGTTCATTGATGAAAAACGAGCGCCAATGAATCTTTCGCCTTGAATCGCTATACAAAATTAGAAAATTTCTTAGATGACAAATTGATGCATCCAATAAACTTGCGAAAATGAAATACAAAGAAACGAAAAAAGCAAAAACAATGAAAACATTGAACATTATGCGGAAAACACCAACATATTACCATTGAATCGATTCAAAGTCGTGTTTCTACATTGTATAAATTACATTAAAACCCTTGCATAAATAACTGGATAATCAAGTTAAAAGAAAGTTGCAAAGGAATTATTGACCACGTTGAGTAATCTCTAGAATTCAACCTTGGTTTTCTGCTTGTCAATAACAGAATCGAACCCAAGAACGCAAACAAGACTCGTGTTTTATGTGTATTCTGTGAAAGGTTTGTAAATAGAAGAAATGCCATGTAGGTCTGAAGTTGAGTTCGTATGGAAGAATCGTATGAAATCGTTGTCTTTATCGACATGAACAAAGGCTCTATTTATAGGCACGAGGAATAGCGTCTGAGGGAGGCGTATATACGGCGAGTAAGGCAGGCGGTGATGATAGCGGCTCTAAAGGGGCAGCGATTATGGACGCTGGCCCCGAGCGTGTTATATACGGTGCCTCACATACTAGCGAGACGCGTGTGTGTAGTTGAAGAGTGTGGAGTGTGGTGAGGTAGCTCAGAGAGGAAGTACTCTAGGGGGGGGCAGTGGCGTGGTGATTGCAGCGGCTTCAAAGCAGAGCGTGATATAAGCGCGTGCCCGCGTCAGGCGGCGCTACGAGATGGATGTATAGCGCTCCTCGAGGAAGAGGGCAGCGGAGCCGTACATGCACTCCTGCAAGAACCCTGCGATAACGCTCGCGTGGATGTGGAGTGCCGTATATAGAGTATACGCAGGCGGTGCAAGGGTGGTGTAATGATATTGTTTGTCTCATAATTAAATATCATGAAAGTATTTTGATTGCGGAATAAATTCTTTGCCATACGTCTTGATTTCTCTAAAGATTACGGATTATTCTAGACGCTCCTTATCGCCTGAAGAAAGATGATTCAGTAAAGAAGTGAGAACGAAGGACTCCGAGGCGTAGATGTATTCTTAGACATTTTATTCTATCAATGTACAATTTCTGCCTGTCTTTGTTCTGTTAATCTAATTATGATAAACATTGCCAATTAATTCATAGAAGAGTCATTAGAAAATAATTCTTATATAGAAAAGAGTTTAAAATTATCTAAAAATGATATCTGGGTGGACCTTTCAGAAAAAATGGAGCGAGCCACTTTGCATGTAATAAGTAACTTTGGAGCTTGAAGTTCTTTTGCCATTTGGTGTGCTCAATTTTAATACAATAGTAATAAACAAAACATACCCCAGAGAGAAACCTAAATGACAAGCATGAGAAATCGCTCTAGGCCGTATATCTTTGTATTAGACAATTCCTTTTGGTATGTATTTATATGTTTGAAGACAATCCGTTGGAAAAGAAGAAAAATATCCTTGCCACCGAGCTATTTTTTTACCTTCCTCGACTCATTTAATACTGCTGCAGTGGTTCACTGTGGACTAATCCCTAATATGCACAAGTATTTACAGCTTCATACGGAGACGATTCTCTAGATTGACTTTTGTTGGTCGATCGTAGTCGATTAATCTCCGTAGGCTGAGAGGCTGCTAACTCTGTCAATACCATTGTAGTCCACATTAAAAGCGTCATATTTCGAGGGGGCGCGAGATCTCGATAGTTGTGTATGACATGGGGCTATGTGTTGTTGAGACCACGGGCGCGTGTAACCTTCAGATCGTGTTCAATACAAGAAAATTACTCGCGATTGTTAAGCTGTTTATGGTCAAGTTGTGAAGTTGTAGAATTTAGTTTATCGCCGTTATAGGTTGGCGTCCATTAGCGCTCTTATGATAACAGTCCATGTCTGCGCTCAGTTTTTCATAGAAAGCAAGTCCTGTCTCACAATCGCTATTTGTCTTACACCAGAGTAACCAGATAGGAGGAGACAGAGAAATCGGCGTAACCAATCCTCTACCAAACATAGTAGCATCATGGAGCGACGAAGAATGTTCACTAGACATCTCCTCATGTGCAACAAACATCACTAAGACGAACAGTTTAGTCATGTAAGTAGCCAACATTATGAATCAAGTGAACAAAGATCCCCCCTTCTCTTCGCGACATGACCTTCTTCTCCACATCTGAAATTTGAAAACCGCACGTTAGAATAGTGAGAGGAATTCGACAGTACCGTCTCGACCCTCTTTTATGCAGCAACTATGGCACTAAAATCTATGCACATCAGCCGAGAAGAATGCTACTCCCATGAAAACTCGTACTCATAAATATCATAAAAGGCAGCATCGGATCCCCTTGCCAGCTCCAAACCCGTGATTGTTCGCTTATAAAAAGAACACCCATTGTCTGAATCTACCTTGATCCAGCAGTTCATCTCACACAGCTTGAGCAAATATCGGAGAGAGGTGTCTTTGGCTAGATAGCGAAACACAAGCCATTTGGATCCAGTCAAGTCGAGACAACATAAGATGAGCTATCGGAGGAAAAGCCACTCTGGCGGTAAATGCACTCTACTGCAGTATGCTGTCCAGAAAAAAAGTCTCCCAAGACATTTACTGAATCTCATAAGGCTTTCCTGAGACATGCGTCGCGAACTCTTGACCATTAACAACTAGTGGAGGATACTATAGTCTCGCTATGCCTAAATGGCGTTAGATCCCGTTTAAAGTGGCTGTACCAATAATGACAGATCCATATCTTGGATCGAAACATACCTCAATATTATCAAGCAAGAGAATGCACTACCCATGGATACTCAAGGCCATGTCTGTTAAACGCAGGCCCAATTCTCGATAATTGTCTAATCCGATTATATTCACAATATAGAAGTGCAGAATCATCTATAATTCTTACGTTATTTTAGTGGCTCATATAGGTTAGCCACTCTTTCAACGTGCCGCAATAGGCTCTAGTGCTGAGTTCAAACGAATAGTGTATGTGTATACTTGTGTGTGCTTAATCTTATATTTGACACAACAATCTGCATATAGGCCAAATAACACGCACCTCTTATCTTCCACGAGTCTTACTAAGAGAGGTGTGGAGAAACTTTCAGGATCATAATGAGCTAGTAGAGCGAGTTAATTTGCTTCAACAAACTAACCTGAGCTGAAAAAAATCTTTCACGGGGTGCGCGGGAGCAAGGACGAAGTGTCATCTGAATAGATATTCCAAGCAGCCGGGGTTGAAAGGGAAACGGAGCGGTATTGGTACCCATCAGAGACCCGGACATCGTTTTCAACCTTATTCTTAACAAAATGCATTCTTATTTTCTAAAGATTTTCTGGGAGACAATCATTGGCCGATGACAATCAAACCCGACGTCATTCACCACCATCGTCAAGCCAAAAAGCCTTGCTATGTATCCAAGCAACTAAGGACATGCTTCTTCCCTATGGTGCCCATCCAGATAACATGCCCATATATACGACAATAGCTAATAGTCCATAATAGAAGTGGCACGTAGTTTGAAATTATGGTCCTCGAGATAGTCATAAGTCTATTGCACCCATTTCCTTAAGTTAGTTCAACTTTTCTCACTATGGTTGCATAATACACATCCTTAAGGTTATTCCTTTAGGCATTCTTTAAACCCGGAATGATCAAAAGAAAAAACATAAAAGGTTTTTTTCATACCACATGGAATAAGGGACAAATTACTATGAAAAAAAAAAAAACGGTAAGAATGACTCTAGCCAACATGAATACTTTCCCTCCAACTTACCATGTGGTGCAAACCCATTCGTGCATATTCAAGTCAAAACATTTCAGAGGTTGGAGACAAAGTCCGGCATGCTTTCATTAAGTGGCGTTCCAACTTCATGAGCATCACTACGATGTGCCATGGTGCCTTTAGTTCGTGGATTTTGGCAATGCCAACTCATTTCTTTTGCAACGTTCTTAGTGGCAAATAACCCCTGCAACCTTGGTGTAAGAGGGAAAKAAGTTAGTACTTTCACTAGAATGACATTGCCTTCAGAGGTCTTCTTGTACCGATTATACCCATATACTTTACATTTCTCCAAATGTGCATCGGTCTTCCAAAATAACATACAACCATTAAGGCATGCGTGCATTTTCTCATGGGGAAGTTCTAAACCATTTAATTTTCTTTGTGTCATAGAAAGTATGACTCATTAGGTTATTGTTCRGAATTGCTTCGTTCAGTAGAGAAGCAAATCCATCGACACACCTATGTGGTAAATTGTACTCACACTTAAGAATCGTTATCCTTGTAGCCACCTCTAACACAGACATCTTTCCCTCTTCATATAATGGAGCCTTAGAAGCCTTAAGCAACTCAAAAAACTTCTTTACTTCTTCATTTGGCTATTCTTCAACTTGAACTTGATTCAAATTCTCTTGATTTGATTCAAATACATCGATAATCATTTCTTCATAAGTATTATTTTGTTGTACAAGTTGTTCTGATGCAATTTTTTTACCATGACAAATCCATTCAAAGTACTCRCGACAAAAACCTCTCCTACACAAATGGTCTCTAACGTCCTCAACATCTAGCTAAGAAGCGTTTGTTATTGCATTTGGGACAAGGACATCGAATATTACTAGAGTCCATGTTTCGTTGATGTTTCTTCGAAAAACTCAATAAACTCATTCACCCCATTAACAAACTCACTAGTCCATAAGCCTCCAACAATTCTATTATACAWYCAGATACGCTCGACTCGTTTCATGATGATAACTATACAAGGTTTTTAAATATAAGTGTCTTCACATGTTAAACAATTCTATTATACATCAACCTACACTCGACTCGTTTCACAGTAGTAATTAGAATCATTCATATAACATGAATAATAAATTTTCAACATTTTAAGTCATAATAAGACCATCAAGCATTTAATCAATAACATAATTAAACTATTTTAATCAACAATTCAACAATTGAAACAAAAATTAAACAATTTAAGCAATAATATGATTAATGAGTTATAAAATTATAAAATCTACCATAACACAACATTTTAAATCCTAGTATTAGTCCTAATACAACAATTTCTTGCAAATAACCATCCAACTATTCAACAAAACTGAATTTTCAAACCGTGCAATGCTAAGGTTTTTTAGTTTATAAACAAAACTTAGAACAATACTTCTTAATTTACTTTATCTTTTTCAACCCTTGCAATACTTCGCAATTCAAACCATAATTTAATATGTTTAAACAATCTAAAATTCAGAACCCTAATTAAATAATTTAAACAATTTGAATCAATTAATTAAATAACAAACCTTGAGCAGCAAATTGAGGAGGAGAGCACGAGTGGACCACGACMAGCRACAAAAAGCAGCAGTGTAGCAACGAACAATAACARCACAGCAACGAACGGCAACCACCGTAGCAGCGCAGCGCTAGACCTGGAGTGAGCATCCAACAACAGCAGTGTCCAGCAACAACAACARCGTCAAATGGTAGCGGCGCGGGGACGAGAAGCCTCCAACGGCAGCGATCCRAGAAGTTGAGATGCTCATTCGTGGGTTTAGGTTTTGGGGCTTTCGTTCGTGGGAGTAGGAAGTTGTATTCTTTTTTGTCTGATTTAATTTTGGTAGGATATTTTGGGATAAGTATAATTTTAGAGTAGAAATAAATACTTACCACTGAGTAGTAGGTAATTTGTTTTGTTTAGTCGATCAATTGCTACCCGTAAATTTATGGTAGGTAAATATGTTAAAGTTGGTAGGTAATTACCTACTACCAAAATAAATTAGTAGGTGAAGAACTACTGTYTTAATTTGTGGTAGGTACCTAAACATAATTGGTAGGCAAACACCTACTATTAAAAAGGTCATAGGTAAAAATGCGGAGTGGTAGGTGAATACGATAATACCTACCAATTTATAGTCGGTGGGTATTTTTAGTAGGTACAGACGCGCATTCTTACAGTGTCATTAAGCAACAATAACGGAGGGTGAGAGAGATTTGAGTTAAACATCCAAAAAATCCCAATTAAATTGAATGCCATTAAACTTACGAGTCTTAAAATGTTGTCATCCGATGCTGTGAATGTAATATATGGGATGAACGTATGGGAGTGAGAGAGAGTTTGAGAGAGATGTTATGTTATGATCTTCCAAGCACATGAAGAGAATGCCACACAATTACCGCCAATTCATAATATACAGAAAAAACTATAAGCGAAGTAATTAATATATGGTGTCAATTTAATGGGTTTGCTAAGTAATGAACCATAGATTGGGTACATTCGTAAATGATAATTAGTAAATAAGGCAAATTACATGGTGGTCAATGCATGTTTTATGGTAATCAACTGCCAGGGTGGTAAAAGCAATTGATCACAAGTTAACTGGAAAAAAAACACTATGAATAAGCATACCTAAACCTTCAAACCCTAAACCCTAAGCCTCTAATAATACTTAACTTTAAAACCCTAAAACTTTCAACCCTTGAAACACTCAAACTTAAGCTCGTAACTAATAACGCTAAACCCTTAACTTAATCCCTTAAGCCCGTGAACCCCTAACCGTTACCTTTAAAGCCCTCAACCCTCGAATTCAATTCAATTGCGTTAAATTTAGCTGAATTAACGATATTGAGTCGAATTGAAGCGAATTGAGTGTATTGAGTGGAAGGTTAGCCGAGTTGAGACAATTTGAGTTGAATTGAGTTCAAGTTGTGTTTGAATTCAGACGAAATAATTACTAATTGAGCTGAATTGGCCCGAATTGAAACCCAAATTTGGAGTTGAATTTAAGCCTCATTGAGGGCGAATTTAGCTAACTTAGTCGAATTAGGTCGAATTGAAGCGAATTGAGTTTAATTCAGTCATTGCATTGAATGTTACGCCGAATAAATATGAATTAAGCTTAATTAACTAGAATTGAGCTGATTTCAGCCTAATTGAGTTGAAATTGAGTCCCAATTTCCCGTTGAATTTACCCGAATTGGGAGCCGAATTTTCAACTGAATTTAAGCCGAATTAATAATACTTGAACCACATTAAATAAGTGAGTCGAATTGAGGCAATTTGAGTTGAATTGGGTCCATTGTTTTGAATTCACCCGATTCAAAATAATTGAGGCTCAATTGAACCGGATTGAGCCGAACTGAGTGTGATTGAATCCGAATTGAGACCAAAGAGTGACTTGAAGCAATGTGAGTTGGATTAGTATCATGTTGTTTTGATTTACCTGATTTATAATGATTGAGCTAAATTGACTCGAATTGAGTCGATTTAAACTAATTAAGACAAATTAGGTTGCAATTCAATCGCAGTTGCCGTTAAATTTAACCAAATTTGAGGCACAAATAAACTCGAGATTTAAACTGAATTGGTTGAATTGCGTAGAATTTAATATTCTCCGATTAATAATTGAATAAATTGAGCTGAATCAGCCAAATCACAGCCGAAAAAGTCGAATTTGCCAAATTGAGGCTATCTAAATTGTTTGAGTTCAATATGTTGATTTCACCCCGAATTAAAAACAATTGAGCTTAATGACTCCAATGAGCCGAACTGAGTTAATTCAGCCGAATTTTTTCATTGCGTTGAATTTACCGCCATTAAAATACTATGACCCAAATTGCCCCGACCCAAATTGAGCCTAATTGATGCCAATTGAGTTAAATTGAGTCCAATTGCATTGAATTTACCTAAATTTGAGCCGAATTTAACCGAATGAAGGCGAATTGAGTTGAATTTAGCAAAGTAATAATAATTGAGTTAAATTGACCCGAATTAAGCCAATTTGAGCCTATTTGAGGTGAAGCGAGTTCAATTGCGTTGAATTTACCCGAATTGAGGTGAAGTGACTCGAATTGAGGTGAAGTGACTCGAATTGAGTTGAATTTAGACGAATTGAGCCAAACTAAGTTAAATTTAACCGAACTGTGTCGAATTTTGCGAATTGACCCGAATTGACCTTATTTGAGCCGAATTGAGACGAAATCAGCCTAATTAGGGGTGAAATGACTCTGAAGTAATGGAGTCGTCCASAGCTGAGATGTTACGAACGRGATCTGCCACGAATATAACGAAATTCAATCGAACGGGCCCCGGGGTCAAGGTGACACTAACTCAAAACTCAYTKACCCCTATTGAGCCTAATTAGGGGTGAAACGACTTTTAAGTACACTTTAGAAGATTCCCCATTTTCGCAAAGTTAAATTCTACAAGATCCCCAAAAGAGTTTGAGTTAGCTTCTGGCATCATCGGTGTCATCAATACACCTTGATCAGTGAGTGCAATTAAACCTTTCGTCTAAGGGGTGCAAGACTTAGAGAGGCCCTCTTAAACAAATCACACGGTACCGATCCCTGCACATGGAAAGGGTTGGTGTCAAACCGAGTGGTTTCCAAGCATTCAAGTGCAGTTCCAATAGCTCTATCAATATAACAGCGGTGTTGACACCTGCTGCATTGGCATCACTTTCAGGACCAACATCATTTAAGCTATTTACGAAAGGACTTTATTCACTGACATAGATAAAGAAACATAAATAAATTGTAAGTGCCTCAGCTTCTAACTCATATTGTACAAATTGCAAACAAATAAAACTATACTTTTCTTAAGCTTCAGTCGTATAGATTGAACTTGGTAGTTGCTCCTCTCCTCTTCTTAGTGCTTATAATTCTAAGATTTTGAGCTCAAAAGGCTGCAAACTAGAAAGAAGGTTTTCCCTGCAATGACTTTTGGATTGCAGATAAAACCTTTTCAAATGCTTCTTACAATTTACATGAGGCATATAGTCTTATGCCTCGTAGGGATGGTGCTTACCATAAGAAACATCCAAAACCTACATTAGAGGAATTTGGTATCATCAAAATTAAACACTTGAAAGCTAAAAATAACCCATGTGTCAAGCTCAGCCACTTACACCAAGTTTACCTAAGTCAATGGACTCCCGTTCGTCTGTCGTCTCCGCTTTGAGCATCTCCTTCGTTGACCAAACCTAGATGTGTGGCAAAAAACCCCATTCTAGAGGATTCAACATACTCTTGTCTACATAGAACACCTACATAAAAATAGAGTGTTTTAATATTAGAAAGTGAACTGCAAAACATCATATGTACAGTTAGCTAACGAGCAATTAAACTATTCTCTAACCGCAAGGAAAATAACATATTCGCCACAACCACAGACAAAACCTTCTAAATCAAACTTCTTACTAAAGCCCGCTACAGATGTGAGGAGATGTTCTAAAACAAATGAGCACCAGTCATATTGCCTGGCTTTGCTCGAAAGAGTCGCAGCTATGAGAAACTTATAAAACATCCTATGATAGGTAGTAGGGCAGAGCACATCATTCAACACCAAAAGAAGGAATACAGTCTTAAATTCCAACTCTTCAATATTATCTGATTCCATTGCCTGAAGTACTTTGCTTCACGTTGGTGCCTGAAGGAGTTGCGCTCTTATATTTAACCTTTAGTGCATCAACATGTTTTTTCATTTTGCTCATCACTCACAGATTTGGTGGGAATTTTTATGCCTGGCCCTCCATCTTCAGTCCCTAGTGGAATACCAAGTGCCTAGTGGACTTAAACCTTTGAAAGGGTTAGAACTTGATTATCCTTCACCAAGCACGAGTGCTCTGTCCCCTACATGAACTCGAGTTGCTAGCTAGTAATAGAGATTCCTAGGGAGCTTAAGATTATAAAGGTGGACCAAAGAATCAAATCCCATTTCACAAACCCATTGCCACTTATCACCTTCGAATTTACAAAGAAGACGACCCAGCGTCTCAATACGACAGTTAACACTTGGCCGCTGCAAACGATTGTAATAACTAATATAAACAAACACATTTGTAACAGTCAAAATAGCCTTGTCTAGAAAGAGTAGCTACCAATAACAATGATTAACTAAATCAAATTACAGCCACTAATAACTACATTGTCGCACCGATAAAGTAGAAAAGCCAAAGAGTACTTAATTATTCCTTTCCTCAGCAAATCGAGTTTCAATTAAAGTTTTAGAAGCCAACACTTTTGCACCCTTACTTTTTCAATTAAATAAATTGTACGATATAAATTTTG
Organism: Bassia scoparia; assembly: GCA_008642245.1. NCBI lineage: Eukaryota > Viridiplantae > Streptophyta > Magnoliopsida > Caryophyllales > Amaranthaceae > Bassia > Bassia scoparia. Next base: position 55,330 of record SNQN01002250.1, on the reverse strand, counting down.
TTAGATAATGGCGGATATTAACACTAAATACAAAGTAGTTTATTAATTTGAAGCAACATTACACTTCCRCTTAATCTCCAACCTGTCCATGGCCGCTGCATTCAACTCCACTGTCTCAGCCATCCATTGTTTGTTTCCTCTTCTTTGTCGCACTTTCACTTCCACTACCACTATTCACAGCTCAAAGCATCTGAAAAGGTCATAAGAATTCTAAAATGATTCAAAACACAGAATTTTTGAACCAACACTTGGTTGACAATGACAACTAAGCTCACACCACAATTAATTGGATGAAAAATAAAGAATTCTAAATCGCCCAAATTCTAGGGTTCGTGGGTATGCTACTCAAATTCACTAACACAAAGTGAACTTTATAGTATTCAGATAATTAAGGACTTGACTCGTAGTTAAACATTTCAGAAGTGAASACCCTTACCAACATTCTCGACGYTGATCCACATTTTCCTTTACTTCGACGGAATTGTCACGAAACGGAGCTGAGTATTTCCTAGTTACATGAATAAATACAAGCTAAAATTGTTTTGAAATACAAGTACATAGAAGCTCATAAGAAACACACGTGAATTTTAACGGTGGTAAAAACAAAAAGGCAAAAATGAGTTTTCCTATTTTTCACCATCAGCCCCTAAATTACGAACTCCATAATTTTATGGTCCAACTTTTTATCCTTAGGTTGCCCTAGCAATACAAACTCTAGTGACAACACAAAAGTTTCTTAGAGTATCTCAACATTGCATTTTTCCTTAATCCTCCTCTATACACTTACTCATCATTCTTCACTCCAGGACATTTCTTTCATCCTCATACATAATGACAAAAAATCTGTAAATACTCCTCATCCCTCTCTCTCTCCTATTTTTAACATCTACCACAACACTTTCCCCTCTCACATCCAATGCTCATCAATTTGTTTGAATATATAACTAATTGGACTTAATATATTTCGGTACTAATTTAATCCGAGATTATGTGTTTAATTTATTTACATTTTATTCTTCTTATGAATATTATTAATTTTCAGATTATTTAATAAAAACGGATCGGATTAATTAATTAATTACGTTAAATCTTAAATTTTTAGTTCAAACTAATTAAATGCATGATATATATTTAATTTAAAGTAATTTAAATTTTTGGATTAATTAAATCTCATAAAAATTTATTTATGAATGCCTATTTAAATTTCAGGATAAGTGAACTTAATTCGCATGATATTAATAATTCAAGATTCATGTATATATCCATGAATAAATTATATTTTTGAATTATTTAACTAAATTATGGCCAATTTTAAATATCAACAAAAAAATAATTAATTCAAAGTTAATTTAATTCACGAAAGTTGAATCACATTGAAAAAGATTCACACTAATAACATAATGACTTAATAAACGTGAATACATAAAAAATTAAAAGTCTTAATCGGAGAAACCCTTTCAAGTGAAAGGTAAAAACCTATACGCCAAAATTAATCAAATAAAGAAATTTACCGCTACACTTATGTCTAATTAATTCGGATTATCACGTCTTCTGTTGACGTTCTAAATGTGTTCAATCAAATCATCTTTCAATCGATAATGAGTTTGCCTATCACGCAACTCGTTTCTTCTAGCTAGATAATGGTTCATGTTGAACGGACGTTCGACTTGGTAACTAAAACTTCCTTCATCCTCATCGACCGCTGTGTTAGGACCACCAATTGTTGGCCTTCGCCTTTGCTTTGGGCATTGCTCCAGATGAWCTTCAACAAATTAAGTGGGATCTACATAACCTTGATTTGTGTCCCTTTCGTCCTCCACAATGATATTATGCATGATGATACAAGTCATCATTATGTTACGGAGTGCCTCCTCATCCCTAGTAAGAGACGATTTTTAATGATTACAAACCTAGCTCGTGGGACTCCAAAGGCACATTCCATATCTTTTCTWATTACGGCTTAACGTTTGGTGAATAGTCAATTTGTGGATGCTTTATTCCTTGTATAACCGCAGCCCAATCTGGATAGATGTCATCGGTGAGGTAGTAATACATCTTATAGCGTCGTCCATTRACAGTAAAATTAGTCGGTGGTGCACGACCATTTAGAACGTCCTCAAAAACTGGGCTTCGATATAGAAAGTTAGAGTCACTACATGTCATATCCAAAGTAAGAATGTCATATCCAAAGTAAGCTTATCATATCCAAAGATCTTGAGAGGCTAGTACTTCTGTACAAGCGCTGGGTGATAAAGGTTTTTGAGGTCCTTTTACAAAAACCCTCGCAATGTAGTATAGTGGAGGGATCGATCACGAGGAACTACAAAAGTGGTTAAAAGGCTTAGCTAAGGGTCGATGTTTTTGGTTTGACAAGAATCAAGTAACAACCACACAATTACAACTAATTCAATTAACTAAAGAATCTAAGGCATGTGGTCTGAAAGAATCCAAATAACTCGGAACTGTCTCAGAAAAGCATGAAAATCGGGAAAAGGGGATAGCTCTCSCTTCTTTTCTCTCACCATCCCGCTAGGGACCCAATTAAGAGCTTGATCTTAAACAAAAGAAGGTTGGTATCTGTACGGGCGCYGGGGCGTCACCAGGCCGGATTAGGTCCGGTCCCTCTGYTCCGGGGGGTACAATTAGTTGATGACTCGGATTTTGCTAGAATTGAAATCTTGCTTTTACATAGTGTGAGTATAATTCTGTAGTTTTGTGTTTATACTCCAAATGTGTAGAGGAAGTCGCCACCGCACTTCTTTTAGGAAGCTGCGGAACCTGTTTTAAGCCTTGCCTATAATTGCATAAAGGAAGGCGAAGGACTCCATGTCTGGTAGTGCACCAAAGGTTTGGATTAGGGGACAAGGGTAACGGTGAAGTAGTACACAGTACCCCCCGCGTCTATTGGCCTCTACTCGGTCATTGCGAGTCCATTGTCAAAAAGACAACAACAAACAAATTT
>SNQN01002250.1:31818-43132 GCA_008642245.1 Bassia scoparia | reverse complement strand
GCTCGACCTCTTACCCAAACAATCAATCAGAAGAATCTAATGCCTTAAGTAACTTGGCAAATTCCCCTRCAAACATGTTATGAAGCACTATATACGGCATAGATTCAAGCACCTTAATTAGCTCAAAAGGAAAGTTATATTTACAAAACAAAATATCAAAAGAAGGAAAAGAAAAAGAAAAATTGGAAGAAAGAAGAGAATTTACAACTACCAGTTAGTTCCTCCTTATATAAAATTGACCTAACAGGATGATCATAGACACTACCTATGCTATAAATCACAGTTAATGAAGGAACCATATCCAACATTGGAAAAGTGTCATGAAAAGATTAAGAAGCATGCTCTACCATAACAGTATCACTAACAACTTTACTCTCAACAACAACCACTTCATCCAAAGAATGTGTAGCCAAAAGTTCTAAATTATTAGTTGATTCCTCAACTAATGATATTTCAACTAATGGATCAACATTCTCATGAATATTCATACATTCCTCCATTTTCTCACTTCGATCATCCTCATTAAAGCCAATATTATTAGAACCCTTACTCGCAAACCATCCATCATTATAATCATCATCATCAAATATATTTTGCTCATTAGATAACTGAAGATAATTTAATCGTTGTTGTAGAYAACGTTGACTCTCAACAATCTCACTTAATTGCAACCGATTATTTTTCATTTGCAACTGAAAACTTTCCTGAAAATCTTTCATTAAATCCATAAGTTTTGTTATATCGTTAGATGATTCAAGATGTAATTTATCCATATTAAATTGGGGAGAAGAGTTATAAGCATGCAAATATGACTCATTGTAAGGACAAAGAGATACATCATGATCATAAGTGTAATAATTAGAACAATTAGAAGATTGAGATATATCATTGTAAGTACTATGTGTAGAGTAATTTGCTAGAGTTGGCTCAACATGAAATTTCATCTCATCATAAAAGGTCTCTCTAGCATATTGCATTATCACATTCAAACCTTCTTTTGGTGTTAAGCCTTCAAAATGGATAATTACACTTATATTCTAACACAAGTTTTATTGCCGATCTCGCACCCCCATATATAACGAAACATAAGTCAACTTCGCTATATGAATGGTGTGGACCAATAAAATCCCAAAGCCTATCAATATATCRCCAAAACACTTCATCCTCAAGTTGAGGAAAAAAGAAAGGTATTGCAAAGTTTTGCAACATACCAAAAATTAAAAATTAGTCATATGCWCAAAAATTTAAAAAAAAACTAATAAATAATCTAAACTCAATTAATTAACAATTAATATGCCGCTTCCCCGACAACGGCGCCAAAATTTGACAGGCTTGTCGCGTACCTATCAAAAATACCTATTAAGACTAACTATGTAGCTAGTGGTAACAGGGTCGAATCCACGAAGAAGCAACAAGTATCGATTAATTAAATATAAGCATCTAAACTAATAAAAGGTCCTTTGAGTTGTGATTATACTAAGCTAAGACTAATAAGAACGATTAATAAAAGAGATAAACTATATGACTTAAGAATCTAGGGCTATGGTTTACTATAGCAGTAATTAGCAACAAATTGGCATCAACAATTCATAACAAGGCGCAATCGAAATAGGGTCAAAGTTATCTTGAATCGAATGAACCAKAGAACTACTCCTAACCGTAYCTATTGACCTAGGATAGTCTCGTTCTACCTATTGACGTAGATCTTGTGTTAAGTCTCAATCGCTGGATCTAGAGAACCGTTGTAGACACCTAAAAATGTCTCCCCAAATTGAATAGCCGATGAAGAAAAGTACGACATCTCGAAATAGATTTGATTCTGGAAGTTGCGACAAAATCGACAAACCACATCCATTTGCAGAAGTTGACTTAAAGTTGTGTTTGAAATCATATGCCGAGAGCACCATAATAGGCGGAAAGTATTTATTTTTATTTATTTTATTTATTTTCTATTTTTAGGCTTCTTTCTTTATTTTTAGGATTTTTTAGAATATCTTTCGTAGTTTATTTCATCTTGTTCCTCTCATTTTTCTGAGTTTGCCAGTATCTTAGATTRTTTTTCTGATTTTTCTTTGATTTTCTTTGCTTTTTACAAGTTTTATAAAATGATTTTTGAAAATAAATGAATTCGGAAATTCATAGATAAATTCAGAAAATTCGAGAATTTTGTATCCGGAATATTCTAGAAGTATTAATCTGTTCTATGCCACAAGGTGGATAAAAGGTTAATTGGATAGTAGATTAGATACAAAACAATGATATTAGTCCCGAAAAAAAAAGATAATTAAAATAAAATGAATTAAAAATGGATCGCTGACTGGTCATATGGACCAATATACAGTTACATATGGATCGCATATACATTGTATCAAGTATCCCTATAATCCTTTTTTTCACCTATCTTTTCCCCATACGTCTATAAATTACATGCTCTCGGTGCTTAAACGAAAACAACATCCAATCAAACGAATTTTTGGTGCTTAAGGCAATTCGAAACTCTCAAATCTTCTCTTCACAAATCACTCATCAAAACCATAGTTTCTCAAATCCGTCGTTACTTTAAGAGTCGTTTCTTTGCGAATCTTGTTACAAATAGTGAGGCTATTTGATTGGCATGCGTGCCTAAACTAAATGCGGTAGAATATTTAGAATGGAGGAGTAATTTCTTTTCGTCTTTGAGTTTTTGTTAGATCTAGGGATTTCGTTTAGATCTAGGGTTTTGATTTTATTGGTTTCGTTTTTCTGTTTTTTTTTTTCAATTTCGATTTTTGTTGTTTCAATTTTTGAATTTCGTTGGTTTTTTTATTTTTTGTTTCAATTTTCGTTTTTATTTATTTACAAAGATTGCTCAACTTTTTCTTTTTGAATTTCGAATTCTGAAAAATGTTGAGTTTTTATTCGTTGCATTTTTTTCGTCTTTAATTTTTTGTTGCATTTGAACTAAATTTTTAGGATTTTACCCTCTTTTTTCGTCTGATTTCTTTCTGTCTTAGGGATTATTTTTCATTTTTTTATTTCTTTTTAAAAAAAAATCGGTAAAAAGTTCATGTAGAAAATATTGTTTTTTTATTTGTTGTTTTTCCAAAATTTTGTTCCAGATAATTTTTATTTATTTTTGCGTTTTGTGTTATTTTTTTGCAGATTTTGGTTGATTGGAAGTTCTTGATTGAAGTAAAATTGAAGTAAGTTGAAGTTAAAGTTTTAAAAGTAAAATAATTTTTGTGAATTATTGCAATTTTGATGTCCAATTGAGCAAAGATAATTATTTATATTGTTATGATTTGTTTAAATGTTACTGTTTTGATATTAAGCAAAGATATTGTTTTGATTTTATTTAAATGTTTAAAAGTTGCAAAAGTTCTCTAACAACTTTCATTTTTTTATCTCATTGAACCAGTTTACCGACCGTTTAGCGTCGGTAAAGTCCATATAAATTTAGGAAGTTGACTTTACTGACGTAAACGGTCGGTAAATGATTAAAAAAAATTTGATTAAAATTTGACCTTTAAACCATGTTTTTGACCGCCAAACGGTGTACACCCTTGGTTTAACAGAGCCCAGTATAGATATTGTCCTCTTGCCTAGCCCGCAAGGATTGCTTTTGCTTGGGCTTGTTACCCACCCAAAAGGCCTCTACTAGGTTGAGGTATCAATCTACTCTATATAGTAGACTTCGTTCTCCCACAACTTTCGATGCTGGGATGGAACCCTAGTGCCAGTCGGTATCAAAGCCAGGGCCCATTCGATTTTCTCGTGCGCTCCGAGACGCCAGGCTCCCCTTTCAATGGGTGGGTGAGACGGGAACTAGGGTCCTCCCACATGGAAGTTATGAGAGAACGAAGTCTACTATATAGAGTAGATTGATACCACAACCTAGTAGAGGCTTTTGGTGGGTAACAAGCCCCAACCAAAAACAAATCTTGGGGGCTAGCCCAAAGAGGACAAAATCTACTTAGTGGCTCTGTTCACACCAAGGGTGTTCACACCAAGTGGTATCAGTTAAAAGCCAGAAATTTCTTCTTTATTTTCTTTTATCAACTCCGTTTTTTTTTCCAAATGTTCTTTTATTGAAACATTTTTGCAAAAGTAAAACAACATATTATTTTACAATTTCCTCCTTCTTTAACTAATCGGTCAGATTTGGATAGTTTAGGAAGGCACGTTTATATGTTTCATTTCATACTCTTATGCTTGTTGAATAATTGTTCTATGTTTCAATCTAACTTTATAAATGTTTGTATTGGTACATCAATTTCGTGTCTTGTTTCTTTTTAAAGTAACAAATGCTCAATGACACTTTCCTTTTACAAAACTTTTGTTAACTTGTTTTTCAATTATGTCCGAGACGTAACTCTCTTTAAGGGAGTATGATTGTTATATTTTTTTTTTAAAACAAACCACTTATTCGCGAAAAAAATATACAAAAAAAACTCTTATTATAAGATTATATACCAAATTTTTCATGTCGTTGTCTTGCGAAGTCTTTTATATAATTCAAATTTAAAAATAGAGTTCTACGTAAATAATTTCGTTCTTACATGTTGTTTTATTTCTTTTAAATTAAAAAACAAAATGAATGATTTATTAGATACTGATTATATTATTGTAGTATTTTGCGTACGCTAGCGTTATTATAGTAGAAGAAGTTATTACACGTCAGTTCGACCTGGCAATCGGACTCGTTCGATCGGTCATATCGGTTCGGACCATTTTTCGGATTTTGTTATGTCAGATCTGGTTTATGGATGGACCGATCCATCGGATTCAGACCAACATTCAGATCATTTTTGCCAGGTCTAACGTCATGTCATCGTACATAAATAGAAAAAAAAAAACGAAGACGTATAGAACACGATGATAACATTTTATTTTTCTCTGCGACCATGGGTTAGTCTCTATTTACAGGCTATAAGAGCAGAATAAGAAATAAAATTTAAATTTCCAAGAGAATTTGGAGATAACCGCGTAAGTGATTCTTGAATGAAGAAGAGGCCAACATCATTGAGGTAGTCGACGACAATGAGAACGATCCTGACTTGATGAAAACGTGTACGATGAGAAAAAGGATAACTTTCAATGTCGTCCATAGTGTCTTAGGGAATTACCATATGATCGCTATAATAATTCCTCGGCTTGGCAGTATAATTGGCTTATTTTTGGGTTTCAATTAAGTAAGTAATGCTACAATACTTATTCTATTTACATTCTATTTTACCCTATTTTTGTCTTGAAACAAATAAAGGATAACACGTGTTTACTAAAGTTATTAAAAGGTATTTTTCGTTTTAGAAATTCTTTAATTTACTCATTTATCATTGGTAACAATTATGAATAAAATTTATTCTTCACGCCTAGCTTTATTTTAATATCTCTTTTCTCCTCCGTTGACGGACTATTTTGGATATTTATGTTAATCTAGAAAAAACTTCTATATACCTTATCTTTTGTTAATTAACGTATATTCTTGAAGCTATTGGTATGAAAATATGAGTTTTCACTGAAAAAATAATAATGTACACAGTATGCATATGTTTTGGAGTTTTAAAGTTGTATTAAGGAAATTTCAGAATTAATTTAATGAATTAAAGTGTCAAAATTCCTTATTGAGAAGCTAGATTTTCATGATTTCTAAAGCTAGAACTATAATATATATTCATATTTAAGTGGATTTTTGTGAGGAATAAATATTTTTGAATGTTTTTTGAGGCTTGATAAACTTCTTAGTATTGCTGTAAATTACGTGCTAAGTGTATTGATTCAAGCTTCGCTATATGATTAGAGGAGACTTCGTAGAGGTCGATTTCTAAATGTTAAAGTGGCTTGTCGTCGTTTATTCAAGGTACATACAACTTGCGGAACCCTTGTGTTTTTGTATGCTTGAGGGTGTTTGAAACTTAGAGGCATGAGTAGGAAACGTCCTATCGGAATTGTTTTAGTCACGAATAAATTATCTATTTTGTCTTGGTCTATATACGTGGAAATTGAGGATAAATTTGGAAATGTCTTACTCTTGAGGATTGTTATAAGTTGTTAATGTTCATTTGTTCTTATATGAGGTGGTTTATAATACAGTAATGAATTAGTGAGTCAAGTGTCACTTGCTTCATGAGGTAAAATTTTGGGATATGGTTGGATTAAAGTGGAGTTAAGTGTATCATTACTCCATGAGGCGATTTTATTACTCATCATGACATGATGATAATTGGGTTAAGGATGTCTTCAGTCTTATTGACGAGTTAGTTGGCTGAAACAGGTTATATAAAAAAAAGTGTTAAAAGAGTTTCAATGTAATTGAGTTTGGCGATCATGAGAATGTCTATAATTAACAGTAATAAATTATCAATGAGCAATAAAACTCGATTTGTGCACGTCTAGAGTATTGACAATCAGGGGTTGGTTGCGATTTTATCGCTTCCTTCCTAGGGTCGTCTTATCAACGCGGTCTCTTTATATTTATTTTAAAACACATTTATCCAAAATGGGGTAGTTTGAGATTCATCCAACTATGGTGACGGAGTCGCGCCCGTTCGCCATCTGGTTTATTGAACTTTGATGCCTTTCGAGGGGAGGCATGGGGAATTGAATTGTGGCACCTAGTGTGTTTGGATTGAACTGTGGCACTTCGTGTGTCTAGGATTTGGACAACCTTGTCTATTGCTCAATCATATCTATATATGTATACATATGAGTCATGTATGGAGTCGAGTAAGTTACTTTGCAGGTACAATTCTAATTAACAGAGCTGTTGATATTTGGGATTTATTGTATTGGAGCATGTTTAGTGATAACAATGTAGTGATATTGGTCTGCGTTTGGATCTGTTGTGTGCGTATAATGTTGTTAACGTTTATGAAAAACAGTTGGCGTTCTTTTCTAAGCAGGTTCGTACTCTGGTATGTCCAGTTTTTAGGGGAGATGTGTCCGTTTGTTTTCTGTCATTTCGTAATTTGTACGTACTCAGCTTTGCTGATTGTGTGCTTGTGTTGTTTGTTGTCGTCCACACGTTCTTTTCTTTGGTGGACCTGTGATGATCTTATTTCTTTGGAAATTATGGGGAGCAGATTTCTCATAGGTTTAGCAATAAAGTAACTAAGACTTGGATGGATGGTCTGATGGAGAGCCGACGTACCTTGATATTTTTATACGTATCATAGACTCTTCAGAACGTTTGATATTTCGGTGTTTGCTATGGTTTTTAAAAGGGATTTTACCTTGGTTTGCAAATAAGGGTCATAATGGTTCAACTTGTTAAATGAGTTTTACATATTGGATTTTAATACCTTGTGCGAACTATTTGCGCTAACTTGATTTCCGCTGCAAATTATTATTTTAGCCTAAATGTTTTACAGTGGTGGTGACATATGCAATGGTTCTCCTTATTTTCAGTTCATATTTCACAGGTAAAGGGGAGAATTATTGGGGTGTTACAAACGGTCGCAAATCTCAAACATTACCGACCGTTTGGCGGTCGATAATTTGCATTCGTTGTAAGATGGTCGGTGATTTTCGTCTGTTGTAGACCATCGGAGATTATYGTCTGTTCTTAGTAGCGATAGGTAATAAAAGCGGTCAGTAAAGCCATATTTTCCGTCCAAATAATTACCGAACGTTGATAAAAGGTTTATCGACTGCTTCCGCGTTTTTACCGACTGCTTCCTCGTTTTTRCCGACCATTTTTTATTTGTTTTGAACGGTCGGCAATAACTCATTTTCTTGTTGTGAGAGTTTGTAACATATTGTGCTTCATCTACTTGTTTTGAAGCTCCAATTGCTCCTCCCTTCTCCTCTCTTTTTCCTTCTCAAATTCCAGGTTCTTCCTCTTCAAGTTCATGTCATTTCCTGTTAAATTAACATACATTTGAAGCTTCTCGTCCTGGCTCAAGCTAGAATCGTTAGATGTGGATGACAAACCTTTACCCTTGTGTTGTTGTACAACCTTCGCCTTCGCCTTTGCCTTCTTAATCGCATCTGGTCTGACACTTTTATTGGATACACCATCGTCATCATCTACTATCTTCATCTTCAACTCGAACTCTTTTCCCACTACTATCACTCTTTTTACCACTCTCCCAAGCTAAGTGGTTGTCTTTGCCATAATAGTTAGTAAATCATTCCAACTTTGTTTTCCATTTCTCATACTGAGACAATGTTTTCCAAGCATATTGGTGGGAAAACTTCTTACATTCTTGATGATGGTAGATGGTCTTGGCGGCTTCGATTATGTTCTTTTCTTTCTCACCAGTTCAATTCACTCTCTTAGCTTCTTCATAGCCCCCAACCCACTTCATGATATCTGTGCACAATCAATTCCAATGAATCTACATCATGTTTAAATTTCTCTCCGAAAGTTTCATGGGCCTCRAAWCACGTGCCACCTGGTACGAGTCATAAATCTTCTTCCACAACTCGCCCTTGTTCTGGTTTGTGCTCATCGTTTGATTTGTACAATGCAATATGTAACACGCAATSAAGACATCTTCTTCACGATGAGACCATGACTGCTTGCTGCTTTTCTTAGAGACACGGTTTTGTTCAGAAGGGTTGCACACTACTACCAGTGTGAGGATATGCTCCACAACATCTACTTCTTCATTATCTTCTTCGTCATCTCCAAGAAGTATACTTGCAAAGTCTCTTTATGTCCTTTTCTTTGGTGTCGGAGCTCGTATTGTTTGGTGTTTGGAATTTGAGAATAAGAAAATTTGGGTTGAGAATTGTTGGGTTTTGGAGTATCATTAGCAAGTTACGGAGTATGGAGGTGGGTTAGATTGCAACCATTGCATGTACGATTGGTATTCTTGAAATGAGATGAAAGTTAGATAATTTTGGGAATTTCTTTGGTTGAAAGGATTATTATTCTTATGTTTTTTGTGATTTGTAATGAAACCAAAATGATTTTCGAAGTCAAATGAAGTGAAAGTGATTTTCTAAAATTCCAAATATGCAGGGAAAATTTTAGAATTTTTACAGATTTTGATTTTTTTGCAATATTTGAAGAATTTCAACAATTTTTTGAGAATAAACTAAGGTGTTAAGAGGAAGAAATGAAATTGTGAAGAAAAATATAACAATTATGGTGTTATTAATAAATCTTGAAAGTTGGATTATTGATTTTTTTAATAATTTTTGTACAACTACAAAATGGGAAAAAACAAAATATATAGTTGAGTTTATTTACCCAGTAAGAGACGCGTAGCGCCTCTTGATGGCGCGTCAACCTATGGGTTTTCAGATTTCTTTATTTGTTCTGCCAATATCAAACATATCGTTTGGCTTGTTCAGCACAAGACACGTCATTTTGGCCAAGCAAGCGAAAAAAATAAAAAAGGCCAATTGACATGCGGTCCACTCCAACAGCTCCTTCACCACTCTCGGTCGAAGAACAAAATGGGTGAAGATTTTGCCTAGTGACTTTTTTGTCACATCAAATTTCATTGATAGGGAGCATGTGATTTTATTTGACTTTCATTTGTGACAAATTTTTAAATTGTTGGAGCTGCTCTAAAGTAACAATAACAAGTCACTAAACACACTTTTTTTAAGGGAAATTCCCCATATACCCTAATGTTAGGCCTAATAACCCATATACCCCGGCTTTTTGAATTGCCTCATGTACCCTGAGGTTAGGGTATAATAGCTAGAATGCCCTTACTACTTAACGTCGTTAGTTTTCTGTTTAATTTAACCAACCTTCTAACTCTTTCTTCTTCTCTCCAGCTACTTCTCTTCTCTCTCCTCCTCTTTCTGATCTCTTCCTGTCTTCAACCTTCTCTTCCTCCCACCACATAACCATGAACATCACAATTGTAGCCTGCACCAACCCACACCAGTCAATTGGCAACCCTTGCATCTTACTCACTGGGCTACTCTGCGACCACAACCACTCACGCACTTTTCATGCACCACAACACTCTCTCGCACCCTTACTTCTGGAGATACTCACGCCATTCAATTTCATTGGTTATTTCGTTGTTTCGTTTTTTTGTTTACAATTGTTCTAAGGATCAAATTTGAGTAAGTTGTTGTGATTCAATGAATTGATCAGAATGAATACAATGAGAACGAGTAGAGGCACTACATTGGGGCAGACGTTGTCAAAGATTCTTTTCGTTCATAATGTCCCCGAACCACCGAGCTGGTTCTTGAAATGTGGGGTCATTAACTTGACCATTATATGTTTAGGTGTCCCGTGATCAATCTGTATAGGCACCCTGGTGATTCCCACCATCGAACATTACCCAATGACTCACGTGGCAAGATCCGTGGTGCAAGCCCGAAGAAATTAACGTAGGACAAGGCCCAATAAGGGCACACGCCTACACTCGTGACTAATCAAATCAAGCAATTAAGTTGGGCCCTATGAAATTGATTAACGTGAAGAACAATCTGACAGGAATTTGATTAATTGCCAAATCAAGAATTGCATCAAACATAAATTATGCTAATCATAATGCTATAGATCCCCAATTTCCCTAGAAATTAAACTACTCACACATGATTGAATTATACSTAATAATAGCGATTGGGGAAAACATGATTAAAAGCATAAATAAATTAAGAGTAATATTAAAAGATATTAAAGGATGAATAATTACCACAAGAGCGATAGGAATTCAAGAGCAAATCATCAAMTTTATTGAATTGCAAAGTTTATAGAAAAACTCACAAACTAGGGTTCTTGAGAGAGAACACGTAATCTAATTCTAAAACAATCTAATCATATGAAAAGGTAGTTTACAAATCATGAAATCTCTCTTTAAATACTTCTGAATTTCTGAGATAGATATCTTGCCCAATTACAATTATATCCACGCAAATAAAAGCCAAAACATATTAAACGAAATCGGCCAAACTCGATTTCAAACTGATCGGTTTGAGCCAAGTGAGTCGATCGGTTTAGTGTAAACCGATCGGTTTGGCATACTATCGCGGCAATTTCACTAGTCCATCTTGTGGGAGCCATATCTTGAGTTTTGGGCATCCAATATGGGCATATAACATATCTTTTCGAAGCTATTTAAGTGTAGTTTCTAACCCAATTGAAATCGCATCAATCCGATGTGCCGAATGTGAGTTATGGTGAAAATAAGTGGACATGTGTCAATATTAAAGCTTTGCGACAGTCATATTCCTTCGTCGCTTCAATCCAAGCTCCTTSMTACTTCCTTAATGATCCATAGTGCTCTCAAATGTCCCAAGAACATCCAAAAACATTAATAGAACTTGAAACTAATCAAAACACTAAAACAAACGATATTAGTAGTAAAGAGGGCCTTAAGAAGGAAAAAACCATGCAAATCGAAAAAGAAAATGA
>SNQN01002250.1:9682-23556 GCA_008642245.1 Bassia scoparia | reverse complement strand
TTATTACCCTCTCCTGTTTTTCCGTCTGATCTTCTTTCTAGCTTCAGATATTTTTCTATTTTTTATTCTTCTTTTTTCAAAAAAAATCGGTAAAGATAGATTCATGTAGAATATTGTTTTTTGTTTATTGTTGGTGTTTTTCCCCAAAATTTTGTTCGCAGATAATTTTTATTTATTTTCTGCGGTTTTTGTGTTATTTTATTTGCAGATTTTGGTTGATCTATGGAATGTTCTTGATTGAAGTCAAAAGATTGAAGTAAGTTGAAGATTAAAGTTTTAAAAGTAAAATAATTTTTTGTGATTTATTGCAATTTTGATGTACCAATTGAGCAAAGTATATTATTTATTTGTTTATGATTTGTTTAAATGTTACCTGGTTTTGATATTTAAGCAAAATTTTGTTTTGATTTAATCTTAAATGTAATGAACGTTGTCAGAAAGTTTCTCTACACAAACTTTATCTCTTATTATCTATTGAAACAGTTTACACCGACCGTTTTCGGTCGGTTAAAATTCAACTATAATTTTGAAAGTTGACTTTTACTGACCGCTACAACGGTCGGTAAATGATTAAAAACATTTGAATTTAAAATTTGGACTTTAAAGCTAGTTTTTGACCCGCCAACGAGTGTAACACCCTAGGTGTGAACAGGAGCCCACTAGTAGATATTGTCCTCTTTGGGCCTTAAGCCCCGCAAGGATCTTGCTTTTGCTGTGGGCTTGTTACCCACCCTAAAGGGCCATTCTACTAGTAGGTATCATCTACTCTATAAGTATGAACTTCGTTCTCCGACAACTTTCGATGTGGGATGGAACCCTAGTGCCCAGTTGGTATACAAGCCAGGCCCATTCCGATGTTCTGTCGTGCCTTCGAAGGACGCAGGCTCCCTTTCAAGGGATGGGTGAGAGGCGAACTAGGGTTCCATCCCACATCGGAAGTTATGCGATGAACGAGTCTACTATATAAGTAGATTGATACCTCACTAGTGAGGCCTTTGGGTGTAGGTAACATAGCCACACCAAAACAGAATCCTTGGGGCTAGGCCCAAAGAGGAACAATATCTACTAGTGGGCTCCTGTTCACACCAAGCGGTGTTCACACCAAGTGGTATCAGTTTAAAACCAGAAATTTTTCTTTATTTTCTTTTATCATACCTGTTCGTTTCTTTTCCAAATGTCTTTTATTGAACATTTTTGCAAATACAAAACAACACTATTATTTTACAATTTCCTCCTTTCTTTAACTAATTCGGTCAGATTTGGGATATTAGGAAGGGCACGTTTAATATGTTTCATCTTCATATTCTTATGCTTTGTTGGAATAATTGTTCTATGTTTAATCTATTTATAACATGTTTGTGATGGTAACATTCAATTTCGTAGTCTTGCTTTCTCTTTAAATAACAAATGCCTCATTGGAACAACTCTTCTTTTCCTCTTTACCAAAACCTTTGTATCACACTTGTTTTGTCGAGTTCCGAGGAACGGTCACCTCTTTAAGGGGCTAATGTGTCCGTTCAAAGTTATCTTTTTCTTTAAAATCAAAACCACTTATTTCTTTCGCGATAATAAAATTTCGCTAACAAATAAAACCTTTTGATTACATTACAGCACAGATTCAATTACGAAACCAAAAATTTTCATGTCGGTTGTCTTGCGAAGTTCTTTTATATCAAATTGTTTAAACGAATATAGAGATATCATTACGTAAATAATTTTCGTTCCTTACATGTTCGTTTATTTCTCTTTACAATTAAATGAAACAAAAAAGGCATTTATTTTAACTTATGTCCTGATTTATAATTATTGATGTATTTTGCGTACGCTAGCTTATTATAGTAGTAAGGAAGTTCATTACACGTGCAGTATCGACCTGGCAATCGGACCGTTCGGATCGGTCAATATCGGTTCGGACCATTTTTCCGGATTTTGTTAATGTGTCAGATCCGTATTGATTCGGACCGATCCATCGGATTCAAGCACCAACCATTCATTATCATTTTTGGCCAGGTCGTAACGTCAGTCTCAGATGTCGCACATGAAATAGGAAAAAGAAAACCGTAGGACGACGTTTAGAATACGACTCTATGGAAATAACTTTATTTCTACTTCCCAATCCATTCGGCAAGAGTTTTCAACGCTATTTACAGACCGTATAAAGCCCGCGCAGATAAAGGAAGACTAAATTAAAATGTTTCCAAAGAATTTTGATGACACGCCGCGGCGAAGTGATCTTTGCATGAAGACAGAGGACAACCATCAAATGAGGTAGTCGACGAATGAGAAGATCCTGACTTTTGATGAAGAACCTTCGATGAGAAAAGGATAGACTTTCTAATGTCGTCCATCATAGTGTCTTAAGATTACCATAGATCGCTATAATAAATTCCTCGGCTTGGCAGCTATAATTGGCTTATTTTTTGGGTTTCAATAAGTAAGGCAATGCTACAATACTTTTCTCTCATTTACATGTTATTTTACCCTATTTTTGTTTGAACAAATAAAGGATAACACGTTTTACTAAAAGTTATTAAAAGGGTATTTTTTCGTTTTTAGGAAATTCTTTATTTTACTCATTTACTCTGGTCAATTTTGATACAATTTATCTTATCTGCCTACTTTATCTTAATTCTCTTTTCATCCGTCCTATTTCTATATTAGAGCTATTTCAGAAAATTCATATTCGTATGTCGTATACGTATTATTCTTGCCCCAGGTATTGACGATCGACAACTAATGAAGTTTACTTGAATAATCATATGCTTAATATATGTATCATGAGCAATAATGTTCTTTGACTTATTTACAGTTTTCGTATTACGAATTGATAGATATATCTTAATGCTTAAATTCAAATTCTTTAGCAGAACTGGTCTATAGATTTCCTTGCATCAATGGTAATTTGATCACCGTATGATAGTTTGAGTTTCATGTATGATGGGGGAAATCGATTATTATTATAGTGCATTTATGGAAGTAATTTATGATCTTTGAATATAAGGACTAATAAATTTAATTTCTTCAAACAAGTGGAGGTTTTCTTGTGAGGAATAAAAATATTGTTTGAATGGTTTTTGAGGGCTTTGATAAGCTTCTTAGTATTGCTGTAAGTTACGTGCTAAGTGTTTGATCAGCTTCGCTATAATAAATTAGGAGGAGACTTTTAGAGGTCGATTTCCTGAAATGTTTAAAGTGGCTTGTCGCTCGGTTTATTTCAAGGTACATACAACTTGCGAACCCTTGAATGTTTTTGTATGCTTGAGGGTGTTTGAGAACTTAGAGCTATGAGTTAGTGGAAAGCTCCAGAATTGTGTTGGTAGTCACAAGATATAAATTCAATCTATTTGTGTTCTTTGGTCTAAGTTCGTGGAAATGTAGGATACACTAAATGTTGGAAATGTTTTACTCTTGAGATGTTATGCAAGTTTGTTAACTGGTCATTTGTCCTTATATGACGGTTGTTTATATACGAGCTAATGAATTAGTGGAGTCAGAGTGTTCACTTGCTGTCATGAGGTAAATTGTTTGGGATATGGTTGGATCTTTTTAAAGTGGATGTTAAGTGTATCTTTACTCGTGAGGCGAATTTTTATTACTTCAATCCTGACAATGATGTAATGAATTCGGGTAAAGGGATGTCTTTCAAGTCTTATTGACGAGTTAGTGGCTATGTCTCCAACAGGTTTTATTCAATTAAAACGGATAAGTTTGTGTTAAAAAAAGTTCAAGTTGATATTCGTGAATCGTGTTTCGATCAATCTGAGAAATGTCGTATAATTAACAGTTAAATAATTATGAAGATGCAATAAAACTCTGGATTTGTGCACGTCTAGAGTTACTTGACACATCTAGGGATTTTTGCGGTTGCGATTTCGGATTATTCGCTTCTTCCCTAGGTAGTCTGTGTCTCTTCAACGCTCTCTTCTATACTACTATCTTATAAATAGATTTACACATGGTTATTTAGACCTATCAACATGTGATCTCCGACCTTCCCATCTGGTTTAATTGAAATTGTGCCTTGAGCTGGGGAATTTTGGACTTCGTTTGTTAACTGTCATTCTCGTGTCTACGATTGACACCTTATTATGTAATATATCTAATATGTTAACCGATGATGAGTCAGCAGGACGACAATTCCATGCATCAATTTGTTATACGAATTTTTATTGATCACTTGTTGTACCTATGTCATCGGATGAAAATTGTACTATTCATATGTGGCATGCTATGTTGACAGTGGACTTCTGTTACGGATTTGACTGTCGCAATCATGTATATTGCTATCAACACTTATTAAGCATTACATGAGTCGAGTATTGTCTCTTGCCATGTTCAACTTTACAGTGTTACGATCTGTTATGCTATGTGAGTTCGTCGTACATGTTAGTGAGTATGGTCTCTGGTTTGGGACTTGTGTGCAGTATAATGTTGTTAAGTGGTTATGAACACCACAGTTGGGTTTCTTTGTTTTAAGCAGGTTGTCGTAACTCGGCTATGTCCAGTTTTAGGGGATTTGTCGTTTTTTTCTGATTTCGTAATTTGTATCGTACTCAGCTTTGCTGATTGTGTGCTTTGTTGGGTTGTTGTTGTCGTCCAACGTTCTTTTCTTTTGGTGGACCTGTATCGATCCTTATTTCTTTTGGAAATTATGGGGAGCAGATTTCTCATAGGTTTAGCAATAAAGTACTAAGACTTGCGATGGACTGGTCTGAAGTGGAGAGCCCGAACGTTACTTGATAGTTTCTCATTTAACGTATCATAGACTCTTTCAGAACGTTTTGATATTTCGGGTTTGCCTATGTTTTTAAAAAAGGGATTTAACCCTTGGTTTGGCAAATAAGGGTCATAATGCGTTCCAACCTTGTTAAATGAGTTTTACATATTGGGATTTTAATACCTTGGTTCGACTATTTGCGCTAACTTGATTTCCGCCTGCCAATATTATCTATTATTTTTAGCCATAAATGTATCTTTAACACGTCCGTCGGTGACAATATTGCCAATGGTTCTCTCTTTATTTTCATTTAATATTTCACAGGTAAAGGGGGAAATTATTGGGTGTTACAACACGGGCTCGCAAGAATCTCAAACCATTACCTGACGTTGGACGGTCGATAATTTTGCATTCGGTTTGTAAGATGGTCGGTGATTTTCGTCTTTGTAGGACCATCGGAGATTATGTCTCTTCTTAGTAGCGATAGTAATAAACGCGGTCAGTAAAGCCATATTTCCGTCCAACATAATTAACGAACGTTGATGAAAGGTTATCGACTCGCACTCCGCGTTTTACGCTGCTTCCTCGTTTTTACCCGACCCATTTTTTATTTGGTTTTGACAACGGTCGGCAAAATCATTTTTCTTGCTTTGAGAGTTTGTAACATATTGTGCTTCATCTACGTTGTTTTGAAGCCTCCAATTCGCTCCTCCCTTCTCCTCTTTTTTCCTTCTCAAATTCAGGGTTCTTCCTCTTCAAGTTCATGTCATTTTCTGATTAAATTAACCATACATTTGGAAGCTTTCGTCCTGGCTCAAGCCTAGAATCGTTAGATGTGGATGACCAAACCTTTACCCTTGTGTTGTTGTACAAAGTTTCGCTTCGCCTTTGCCTTCTTAATCGCATCTGGTTGACACTTGTTATATGGATACACCATCGTCATCATCTACTATCTTATCTTCAAACTCGAACTCTTTTCCACTACTATCACTCTTTTACCATCTCGCCAAGCTAAGTGGTTGTCTTTGCCATAATAGTTAGTAAATCATTCCAACTTTGTTTTCCATTTCTCTCATACTGAGACAATGTTTATCCAAGCATATTGTGGGAAAACTTCTTACATTTCTTGATGATGGTAGATGGTCTTGGCTTGATTATGTTCTTTTCTTTCTCCACGCAGTTCAAATTCACTCTCTTAGCTTCTTCATAGCCCCAACCCACCTCTCATGATATCTGTCACAAATCAATTCAAATGAATGCTACTACATCATGTTTAAATTTCTCTCCGAAAGTTTCATGCGGCCTCGAATAGTGCCACTGGGTACGAGTCATAAATCTTCTTCCACAACTCGCCCTTGTTTCTGGTTTGCTCATCGTTTTGAATTTTGTACAAGTGCAATATGTAACGGCAATGAATGACATCTTCTTGCAGATGAGACCATGACTGCTTGCTGCTTTTCTTAGAGACACGGTTGTTCGAAGGGTTTGCACACTACTACCAGTGGTGAGGATATGCCTCCACAACATCTACTTCTTCATTATCTTCCTTCGTCATCTTCCACAGTAAGGTCAGTGGTACTGCAATCTCTATTACTGGTTCCTTTGTTTGGTGTGGAGCATCGTATTGTTGTGTTTGAATTTGAGAATAGAAAAATTTTGGGGTGAGAATTGTTGGGTTTTTGAGTATCATTAGCGAAGGTTAGGATTATGGAGGTGGGTTAGATTGCGGAACGATTGCATGTACGATTGGTATTCTTGAAATGAGATGAAAAGTTAGAATAATTTTGGGGATTTCTTTTGGTTGAAAGATAATTATTGCATTATGTTTTTTTGTGATTTGTAATGAAACCAAAATATTTTCGAGGTCAAATGAAGTGAAAGTGATTTTCTAAAATTCCAAAAGTATGCAGGGAAAATTTTAGTAATTTTTTTTACAGATTTTTTGATTTTTTTGCAATATTTGAAGAATTTCACAAATTTTTTGAGAATAAACTAAGGTGTTAGAGGAAGAAATGGAAATTGTGAAGAAAAAATATAACAATAGGGTGTTTTAAATAAATCTTGGAAAAGTTAGGAACTTTTGATTTTTTTAATAATTTGTTTCTTGTACAACTTAACAAAATGGAAAACTAAAAAATATATTGTTGAGTTTATTATCAGGTAGAGACGCGTAGCGCCTCTGATTGGGCCGCCGTTCAACCTAAGTGGGTTTCAGATTTCTTTATTTTTCTGCCGAAATCAAACCATATCTGTTTCGCTTGTTTCACGCACCAAGACACGTCATTTTTGGGCAAAGAGCAAGCGAAAAAAATAAAAAAGGCCTCAATTACATGCGGGGTCCGCACTCCAAAGCTCCTTCGACCCAATCTTCGGTCGAAGACAAAATGGTGAAGAATTTTGCCTAGTGACTTTTTTTGTCACTACAAATTTCATTGATGGGAGCATGTGATTTTATTTGCCTTTCATTTGGTGACAAAAATTTTACTATTGTTGGAGCTGCTCTAAGTCAACCAATAACCAAGTCACTAACACACTTTTTTCTAAGGGAAAATTTCACCCATATACCCCTAATGTTAGGCCTAATAACCCATATACTCCCCGAGCTTTTGAATTGCCTCATGTACCTTGAGTTTAGGGTATATAATAGCTAGAACTGCCCTTACTACTAACGTCCGTTAGTTTTTCTGTTTAATTTAACCAACCTTCTAACCTCTTTCTCTTCTTATCTTCTCCAGCTTCCTTTCTCCTCTCTCTCCTCTTTCTTGATCTCCCTTCTCTGTCTTCAACCTTCTCTTTCCCTAACACACATACCATGACACATCACTCAATGTAGTTCCTCGCACCACACCACAACCAAGTCAATTGCAACACTTTGCATCCTTACATTCACTGGGCTACTCCGCACCACAACCACTACGCACCCTTACTCATGCACCACAACCACTCTTCTCGCACCACTTACTTAATTGGATACTCACGCCATTCAATTCTATTGGGTTATTTCCGTTTCTATCGTTTTTTTGTTTACCAATCGCTTCCTAAGGATAAATTTGATAAGTTTGTTCGTGTATTCAATGAATTTGAATCGAATGGAGATTACCAATGAGAACGAGTAGAAGGCCCTACATGTGGGCAAATCGGGTCAAAGATTCTTTTCATACCATGTCCCCCAACCCACGAGCTGGTTACATTGAAACTGTGGGGTCATTAACTTGACATTAATGTTTTAGGTGTACCGTGATCAATCTGTATAGGCACCTGGTTCGTATCTTTCTCAATGTCTCCCTGTAATAACACTTACCCCAAATCGCTCTTCACGTGCAAGAATCGTTGGTGCAACCCAACGAACGAATTAACGGTAGGACATAGGCCCAAATAAGGGACACGCCTACACTCGTGAATATCAGATCAAGCAATTAAGATTGGGCCCTATGAAATTGATAAACAGCTGAAGAACAATCTGACAGGAATTGCATTCAACTTGACCACAATCAAAGAATTTGCATCAAATCATAAATTATGCTATCAATAACTCTATAGATCCGCAATTTCCGTAGAAACTAAACTACTCACACATGATTGAATTATAAACCTAACTAATTAGCGCAGATTGGGGAAACAGATTAAAAGCATAAATAAATTAAGAGTAATATAAAAAGATTAATTAAAGGTGTAATATCCACAAGAGCGATAGGAAATTCAAGAGAATATCGATAAATTTATTGAATGACAA
The DNA here is from genome assembly GCA_008642245.1 of Bassia scoparia. Taxonomy (NCBI): domain Eukaryota; kingdom Viridiplantae; phylum Streptophyta; class Magnoliopsida; order Caryophyllales; family Amaranthaceae; genus Bassia; species Bassia scoparia. The sequence goes on along the minus strand of SNQN01002250.1, from coordinate 15,106 downwards.
GTTTATAGAAACATCAAAACTTAGGGTTTCTTGCAAAGAGAAACACGTAATCTAATATCTAAAACAATCTAATCATATGAAAGGTAGTTGTACAAATCTATGATAATTCTCTCTTTTAAATACTCTGGCAATTCGATTGAGATGATTATCTTCCTTCAGATTACATATATATCCAACGCAAATAAAGCCATAAACATATTAACGAATCAGGCCAAATCTCGATTTTCAATAACTTATGGTTTTGAGCCAAGTGAGTCCGATATCGGTTTGTGGTAAACGATCGGTTTGGCATACTATTCGCGGCAACTTTCACTAGTCCATCTTGTGGAAGCCGATATCTTAAGTTTGTTGGCATCCAATATGGGATACTAAGCAAATCTTATCTTCGAAGCTATTTACAGTGTAGTTCTAACCCAATTGGGAAATGCGCATCAATCTCCGATGTGCCGATGTGAGTATGGAAGTAGGTTGGAATCATTCGTCTAAATTAAATAGCTTCACAGTCATATTCCTTCGCGGCTTCATATCCAAGCTCCTGTACTTCCTTAATAGATCCATAGTCTCTCAATGTCCCAAGAACATTCCAAACATTAATAGAATTGAAACTAATCAAAACCTAAACAACGATATTAGTAGTAAAGAGGGCTTAAGAAAAGGAAAAAACCATGCAAATCGAAAAAGAAAATGACGGGAAAAACTATAATATCTAATCAACACATCAATATCACATGTTAACATTACTAGAAAGTCAATTTCGTAACAAGCATACAAAACGGGTGTTAAGAAATTGAAGACATTGGCCCAAAACTAACTTGCATAATGGGCTTTCGACCGAGAACGACGCTTCGGACATCCTGAAGAAACCTTGTACGCCTTTGAAGAACCTAATAAAAATTCGAAAGAACCCTGAAAAAGAGACTTTGATAATTGTATTTGATATCGATGTAATAGAAATGCAAAACAATTGTGAATTTGGATTGCCAAGAGATGAAGAGTATTTGGAAGTATTTTTAGAGAGAGGGAAGAGGAATATCAACCAGAGGTGCCCTTTAGGGAAGGTGCAGTGTTGAAATGAAAGCATGTGGGTGCCTATCTAAGGCAAACCAAAGCTTGGGGGCAGGTAGGTGGGCTGTAAAGCGCCAAAACTGGGTGTAATTATGCCCCGCTTTCTTGCCCTTTTCAATTCGATTTTTTCTGCTAAAATAAACTTTTAATTTTGTCGATTAAATATGTTAAGCGTTGATTTATAAGTCTGAGGGTCTTGCCTTAGTGAAGCTAGGCCGTATTAACCTACGCAGCCCTTTGGGGCAAGCCATGTGGTCCCACGTTGGGGAATGCTTACGGAAGCATTCCGAAATGAGTCGTCTCGCTCAGGGTTGCGTTGTTTTTGGCTAAGGAAATTCATAAATATTTTTCAACGAGTCAATAAAAATTATGAAATCTATGCAACACATTCTGTAAAATATTGTGCATTGTGTTAAAATTTCGTTACTTTTTGGATTGTTTTCATCAATTTAATTATTCATCGCAAAATTAATAAAATTGTTCGGAAAGTCCGAAAAATGCTAATTGCTTAGAAAAATTCAGAAAAATTTCCTACTAAATTCTAAAATAAGTCTCCAAAACAATTTAAAATTATTTGGAAATTAAAAAATAATTTTTCGAAGGTGCTTAGATGTAGAAAAAAAGTGCCTGATTTCGTTGAAACTTAATTGCCATTTTTAGGGTGTGTTAGGAGCCCTAGGCTGACTCTTTTTCAGCTTATCTGGTTTAAAGGGGTTACTTCATCAATCCATCTCGGTTCTTGGCTACAGGGACAAATGTAAGTATCTACGTACAACTTCAAGGATAAGGGTTGCAGTCCGACTTCACCCCTTGGTATTGCGCTCTTATCCATGTAGCAGGACATTTTTCCCATTCCCAATGCATCGCAATCTATCAGCCCACATTTGTTTAAATAGTAGAAGACGTTGTAAGTCGTTACATTAGGCCTTCAAAATATCACGCCCATAGTTACATATAACCCCTTTTGTAAATTTTTTCGAGCATTGTTGTGCAGTTATTCACTACACGCAGTATTCATCTTTTCTTCTTATTGAATGTCAATGGGCCGGGTAGGCTTACTCGGGAGACACAAATAAGAATCTGCGTTATTAACGACCGCATTTTACCGACCGCATAAAAACGGTCAGAAATGTCATTACTGGCCGTTTTTTGTATGATAGCAATTATCACCATTTGTAAGGAATACTGACCTTTTTTCAAACTCGGGCGAAAGTTATCTTCCGGTTTTCAAATTACGACCGTTGTAGGTCGGTAAATGGTCAATTTTATTATTTGATAATTAACACAAATAGCCGACCTTCTACGTGGATTATCGACCGTAGACGGTCGGGTAATTTGTTTTTCCCACATTAACATCAGACGAACAATTTACAACTTTCAAAACCTAATACTCTTTCTCACCCTTCATTTTCACCCTTATCTAAATATCTAACCAACACCCCTCTCACCTCATTCTCCTCACATGTCTTCCTCTCCTCTCTCCTCATTAACTTCCTCTCACATGTCTCCTCATTTCTCCTCCTCCCACCCCCTACTCACCACCAACCGCGCCCAAGCACGGAACCAGGCCACCTTACAATTAGGCCTATTTCAATTACACCACCACTTTAGCTTATTTTACACAAGCACCTTCACATTTTTACAACCTTTTTAAATCACCCACCACCAACAGAGTTTCAACCATTCCGTTATTTTTCGGGCCCCACTCCGTTACAATTCCTTATTTCCCCAATTCTATCACGATACCCCTCTTCTTCTTCTTCCGTCCCATCCCTTTCACCTCTTCCACTTTCACTTTCTTCCTATCTCTCCTTCATTAATACCTTTTTATTTCCTTTATGCATTTTGGTACTGAAATTCATTGGATTTGCAATTTTATTATCAACACAAATTAAACACCCTAAACTTATTTATTCTTTGCTATTCTAATAACCAAAAAAGCAAAAACACTCCAAATGGGCATCCTCAAAAATCAATAATTTCAGCAAAATTGTAATAATACAGCAAAATGAATTCCACAAAGTAACGGGATTAAGAAACTTACAAAAAGAAACGTTTAATGATAATTAAGGAGTGAGTTTATTAATTAGGGAGTCGGAATTCCATAGAAAACTTTACAGCAAAAAATGAATTCTGAAAAGTAAATGGGATTAGAAACCACTTACAAAAGAAAGTGTTGACTGATAATTTAAGGTGAGTGAGTTGTATAATTAGGGAGTCGAATTCCCATAGAAACTTACAGGCAAACAAGTGAATTCTCGCAAAGTTAAATGGGCAATTAAGAAAACTTACAAAAAGAAAGTGGTTTATGCATAATTAAGGAGGTAGAGTTTTATGATTAGGAGTTCGAATTCCCAACATAAAACTTACAACAAAATGAATTCATAATGGCGGGAATGGCAAAAATACACCATTAAAAATTCCCTCAGCAACAATATGAAAAACAAAATGGCGGGAAAGCAAATTTTTTGCAAAAGAGTTTATTTTGCTGTAGAAATTCTTCTCCATTAAGGAGTCGAATTCCCCCACCAGAATGTTATATAATAACGGAGTCGGATTTATTAAGAGGTGACTGATAAGGTTCGAAATTGGGGCAAATGGATGACAGGTTGAAGACACTGTTGTGGAGGAACTGCAGAATGAATAAGAATCTCTAATTAAGGGGATTAATAAGTTACACAACAAAATCAATAAAAAATCAGTGGTTTCGTGCTTATTGAGTGTTGTTGTTGAGGAAACTAGAAAGGAAGAAAGAGTGAAATGATGATGATAATAACTAATAAGAAATGGGTGTTCATTCAATGGAGAAAAATCATAAAATTAAAGGAAAAATTGAAAAGAAAGGTATTAATGGAGGAGGAAGGAAGAAAGTGAAAGTGGAAGAGGTGGAAGAGGTGAAAGAGATGGAAGGGAAGAAGAAGAASAGGAGGAGTAATGGAGTATCGTGAGGGAATTGAGGAAAATGAAAAATTGTAATAGGATGGGGCCCAAAAAATAACAGAAATGRCTGAAAGTCCATTAAGTGATGGTGATTTAAAAAGGTTGCATAAAGTTGAGGTTGTTGTGTAAAATAAGCTAAAGTGGTGGTGATTAATTTGAAATAGGCCTAATTGCAAGGTGGATAAAAATTTGTAATGAAATTAGTACTTTGTTTTGCTTGGTTTTCCCCCAAAAACCCATGTGCATGGGTTTATTCCAAATGAGGCCCACTATCTCTCTCCTCCATATTATTAACAACTTGCTTTATGTCATCACCAAGTACAATTAGGCATAACTAATTATCCCATTTACATCTTTTGTATAAGAGTTTGCAATCCTCTCTTTGTTGCAATTAAAACGATACGGATGAAGTATTATACCCTGACCTCGGGGGTACATGAGACAATTCGAAAACCTCGAGAGTATATGAGTTATTAGGCCTAACCTCAGGAGTATATGTGAAAWTTTTTTGGGTTTTCCCAATGGTATGTTTGAGATTTAGCGAATTCCCATTGGTATGTCTGAGGTTTTTTTTATTCCCCTTGATATGGCCGAGGTTTAGGAACCATTCCCAAACATAGCATTATTCAATTTAAAAGTAACGTTTAACCACCGCAACCACCCCAGAGCACCACGATTTATCGCAAGCCATCACCGAAAGCCCCAAATTACTGCCAACGATCTCCCTTAAACCGCAAATTTTTTTAATTCACTTTCTCTCTCCTCTAATTTAAATAGGAAAAATTGATTCTAATAATCCGAACTTTTAACCATCCACCCATAATAATCCGAAAAATTATAAGTTCGTATCAGATATGAATTTAGGTCCCATATATCGAAGGGCGGTTATGTAATTTCGTCATGTGTTGACTGTTACCACCGTTATGTTTTATCGCTGACCCCGTTTATGTTCACCCTTTTAGTAAAGTAAGTGGTGATGGGTAACYGTACTTTCTTTGCCCCCTCTTTCAGCTCTTTTCTTTCAGTTCAAATTGGTTTCCCCCTCTTTGAGCTTTTTTCACAAAGTTCGAATTGGTTYTGCGAATACACATCGATGGGCCATTGATTACCATTTATTGTGCRACGAAGACGGTGGTTYCGATGGTGCTGCAGTAATGGTTTTTAGTCATCGTCATCTTTGCCTGTAAGTAATTGCTAATTTGTTAAATTATATTCTGGTAGGGTTTGTTTGGTATTCACTATAGGAGAACGAAACTTTGTTGTTTCRGGTTAATTATAGCATTATTATGATAGTGYATCTGTGTGTCAGTTGAGGTTATGTGGACCTAACAATCTGAAATGACAACAGTTGGATTGAATGGATTGTTATGAAACTTTGTTGTTCCAGATCGTAAACAACTTGTATTTCGATACAAAAAT
>SNQN01002249.1:26322-77266 GCA_008642245.1 Bassia scoparia | reverse complement strand
ACGAAGTCGAAACTCCTCAACCACTACTATCTCTACACCTCTCTCTCCTCTATCCCACTAACCCTACCTAACCTCTTTATACTCTCTCTCCTCTATCTCCTTCAGATTACTACTCTCGTCTCACTTCATCTCTCACTCTGCACTCTCCGTCTCCTCTCATCTATCTCTCACTCTGTTCTCCTCTCATCTGCATCTTCTCCAACATCCACCGCGTTCCTAGTTGTCATGTTGGAGACTTCCATCGAAGCAGACTTCGCGCTGAGCCTTTTGCATTCCATCGAGCACACGAGATTCAGGTATTTTCGTTTTTAATTTCTCTTCATTTGCTCGATATTGACTTAGGGTTTACTGATTGCAGCTTTTTGATTTTCACCCAATTTGCTTGAATTGGTTGTGTTTGTGTTGTTGTTCTGTGCCAGAAATTTGGTAGGAAAATTGAATTAGGAGTTGTAACTGTGTCGAAAAACTTTGAAATTCGAGTCTGATCTTTGTAGATTCGAATGTTGTTTTAAGGTCTTGTCTTTTCGTTTTTTTATTTTTGAATTTCTCTGATTTTAGATCTCGAATTAGGGTTCTATGTTTAAGGTTCGCTTCTTTATATTATCTATTTGAATTTTGCATGATTTTTCAAGTTAGTGGTAGATAATTTTACAAGTAGGCACTCTTTTATGCAATGTTCTGCTATTCTTTAGGTCATTCTTCTCTTCCTATTTCTTAGTATGATTTTTTGTATCTATGTAGTACGTGTGTGGCTGTATGAGAAGAACATGAAACGGGCATGAGTGTTTGATCACTTTTTCGTGAACATGAAACAAACATGCTTTGTATAAGAAGTGATGACTGCAAGTTATAGTGTACTATTTTTAGGATAGCTTTTAAACTATGCTTGCTTAATTTTGCATTTAAAATTAATAAGAAATGTTATTTGTTAGAATGTTAACGAGAAGGCATCTATTTTATTTTTATTATGAGATAGAAAAGATGTATTTAGATGCAATAATTTTTGCTAATCTTATTTGGCGCGTTTGGGGAAATGTCACATAAATCAATAACGAGACTTATGTGAAGAATTTGTATACATTTTCTTTTGCAAATAGAGGGTGTTCTCTATGCTCTAAACATGTAGAATTAGCTTCGGCAATGTAGTATAAGGTTGGTATAGACCATTAGTATTTAAGCTGATTATTAGTCAAAGTTGTTATAGTAATAAAAGGAATATTAATCTGTATTGCAGGGATGCATTTTCTATAGCCTTTAATATAGATTTAAGATATGGTGGATGTTCTAGTTAGTTGGAATGCAAGAGTGAAGTAACTTGAGACAAATGTTGTTTAGTATTATCAGGACAGCTAAATTCAGAATAGGGATCCTGTAACGAGGCCCACACTGAGCTCGTCGTCTACTGCATCAATCTTCTACATTTTGGTATTTTGCCTGTCTTGGAGGGCCGCTTTCCGATCAACGCTTGCAGGGAATCATGGATGAGCGTCCATTTTGTGTCGAAAGTGGTCAGTCGTATATATGAATCAGTTGTGAGTAATTTTTTAGGACTTTGTATAATGCTTTGTGGTAATCCATTTTCTGATCACTTTTGAGGTTCTGCACTTCTGTAGAAGATCCCTGATCGTTCAGCAACACTGCGACCGCTGATGTGTCATAATCAGTGTTTATTATTCAGGGGAGAATCCGTATGAGCTAACGAGAACTCGATCAGTATGCTTGGTTTGTTGTTTTGAGTATCATTACAACTAGTAAACATAGGAAGCACTCGAGGATTCTGTGCAATAACTTCAAGAACCAACAATCTCTTTCTTGGCATGAGTCACAATTCAGAGAAATTATGTCCGGGATGCAGTTTGATGCAGTGATGGTTGCTTATTTTGTATTTAATGTAATTAACAAGTCATGAGAGTTCCCTAATACATTTTGCTCTTCATTTGTTTTTGCTTGACTTAGGTGATAAATGTTGTGCTACATTTGTTTCATCATTTCTAAACGTTCTTTCCTGGTTGTGTGAACGATGTTGCTAACATACCTGAAAAAACAGTCTGCTTTGACGAGGGAGAACACCAATGGACAGAAGGAAGGAATATGGTGGAGCAGTGGCTTGCTTTTTTTTTGTGGAATCATATATATGATATATATGATAGTGTCATTTCTCCTTTGTTGTAACACTTGTAGCTGCTTTCATTAATGTGAGTATGTGACTATATTTTTCGACAGGCCATTGTTGGTTCTTCCTGAAAATTTTTAATACTAATATCTTATCTTTTGCAATTCGAAAGCTAAATTGGCAGATTCTTTTTCATGTCTGGAATATTGATCTTGGATTATTATGATTTCTTTTTCTCCCTCAGGATGTGTTCAATGTACAGCACTTTGTGATGTTAATGGTTGATGCAGAGGACTCTATTCCCTGCTATATCTAGTGGAAACAGGAAAACCCAAGGTTTGTCAGTTATCGATTGCTATTTGTAAGGGTTCTTAATTATTTCAAAGTAGAATTGGTAAGCATTCCTAAACTTCTACTATGCCAATCATTTCTAGGGTGTCTGCGCACAATTGGAGGATACATGGTATACATGCCACACTTTAAAGTATGCCTTTGACTATAAGTCCCAGATGTTATTGGTAAGCCTACCACTTACCTGTTAAGAGTTTGTACAAGTAATTATGTGTTTATTTGTCATGGAAATACCCTCGTCAATCACCTTGATCATCATGCTTGTATTTGTTTTTATTTTTCAATTTCTAAGATATAATTATTTGCCTCTTTTGCATGTTGAACTAGTGTTCCCCGGTCGCAGCGCGCCAGTTGGTCACTCTATTTATGTCAATAATATAAGTTAATATTTATTCTGTTATAAATAATATTTATGCACGAGACATTTGTTTTCTCTTCATATAAAAGAAGTTTTCTCTAACACTTTGTTAAGAATCGCTTTTAAAGAGTTTTTGGACAAACAACTATTCATAACATGGTCCATCACAGAGCTGTTAATTTACTCCTTGATGCAATGATGTAGTCCCACTGTATTTATTTGTCAATAAATCTCCAGGTTGCTTTTATCGTAATTAAATAGGATACGAGCATTTCATTTTAAAAACAAAAAGATAAATACTAACTCACAGATGGGGTAGATGATATGTACAACGTTTATCTCTGATCCGATCTTACACTTCGATATCTCTCGTATTATTCTACTCATGCGATTGAGAACTTGAGGGTGTCAAAATAAATGTACGAACTATAAAATACTCATAGTAAATAAAAGCATAGGATAAATTAGACGGCAGCAAAACAAAGCCTTAAGACGCCACACAAGCAAGGGACACAAAAATATAACATAGGACACCAAACCTTTTTTTCCATTTTAAGCGTTTCTTTTTTCACACGCGAAGGAGAATTTTCTATCAGCAAGACCAGATGGCCTAACCTCTCATTAGCTATTTGAAATAGGAAGCTATTATTCATCACAATCAAATATTCCAGTATTTGCTTAATGCTTAACCACTCTCAACAAAAACGAATCTTCTCTCTATTTATCCATCTAAAAGCCTTTGTCAAAGGTTAAATAATCTCGTACGTCAGGGGTATATGGGTAGTATACTCATACTAATTCAAAAGGAAATGTTGATGATTGGCACTACGCTGCGAACGAACGATCACTATTAACATATATAGAAGCCGAAGAACCTGTTAGTAGGGAGTATTGACTCTTCTGGGACTACAAAATTAGCTTTCTTCTCTGGTTAACTCATATGCATCTAAATTAAGCTATTAACTATACTCATTAAACACTCAAAACGCCTGTACTCAAACTTCATATAATCGCTTCCTCACTCAACATCACCTTTTTTATATATGACTGATGATGAGGCATAGTAATACTCTGCAGGCGTCATGTGGGCAACAGTTAGAGTAAATTACTACCACTTGATGTATTTTTGATAATTAGCAGAATTCTACAGGTGCTATTTTGCTTTTTGGAGAGAAATGATAAGTGAAGCTTTATCGTATTATGTGTGTATACGGCTGTACAGAGAAAGGCATACAATATATCACTGACTCGAATTAGCTCTGTGATCATATTCCTGGATCACGTGCAACTACTCTTAGATAATTAACAACTATTCGGAACCCATACAACTATGGAGTGATAATATTACACCCAAAAGAAAACGAAGGCCCAGCCATTGTTTACGTTATCCTACTACCATCTATTCCTACCTCAACTGGTGCTGAGAGGAACGAAAGAACACCTAAGTTTGTCCAAGGATATAGCCATGCCTAGCCACACAGGAGACTCTTAGTAGAGGAAAGAGTTAGCGCAACCTATGGTGTGTCAGACACATACTGAGCAGAGCAATGACACCACAGAGTTGATACCTTGTCTCACGGAATAAAATAGTGCAAAACCTACTTCTTACGATGTTTTGGTTAATCTTCATGATTGAATCAGAGATCTCAACTGCAATGGAAATGGCAAGCTGATCTATCACAATTCATGTTCCAAACAGACACTAACCACAGGTGATAAGTACTTTACTGCACAAATCTCTTGATGTACAATTGAGTGAGGCAATGACAACTCATAGCAAGGGCAGCTATTGGTACCAAGCGCTCATATAATTCTGCCATTTCATTCAGCATAGTTGACTTCGATAAAGCACTGAACGGTCTGTTTCTATGGTATCTTCAAGTAGGATAAGTGCAGTGTTACCCAGAACACTCTCAGAAGCTCTGTAGTAGGAACTTCCTATGAGAGCTGACCGTGAGCAGTCATCTATCAGAAGTAGCGAGTTTAGACGTGCCAATAACCAAGTACAGAATATTTATATGTATGCAATTAAAGAATACCATCAACCTTGACCTAGGTAGCAATATAGTAATATAGTGATCATCAAATCCTACTATTCTAGAGGTCAGAAATCTGCATATGAACAATGTTGGTTTTATAATATGCTATAATTGACTATAAGTTGCTACTAGAGAAAACCAGGAAATTAAGTAGCCTAGTTCATGGTGAGATCTAAAATCAAATTTGCCCATGATGAAGATCGCCTTGATTTAAAGGAATTGTGGATTCTATCTCAAATTAGAGAAAGTGCCTATCATGCTGTCCGAAGTTTCAAAGGCACTAATTGGCAATCCATATTTAGGCACATTCAGACAGGCCTAAATTGCATCAAAGATATGATAATCGTTGCAATATAATCCATCAAGGCAATATATTCTTTCTTGAGAGAGATAGAGTCCCTTTCTTCATATAATAGTGTATTATCCCTTTCATCTCAAGAAGAATAGACTTAAATCACCCAAGTCTAATCATGAGCAAATTTGGAATGCAAGATGTGAATTGGTATTCTGAAACTGAGAAAAACTCAACACCCCTCTCACCAAAGTAAATCATAACACACAATAAACCACACAAATTCCCACTTCATGAATAGATGATGTTTTCTTACTGTACCAAAGAGAGAAATGTCTGCACTCTATGATTTGAGTTGAAACACTTGAATTAGGGGCACTCAGCGAGTTTAGTGAAATCCACTGTCTAGGGGCTTTGTTCGCCAATATAGATGATTTTATAACTGTGACACTTTTGGTTTTGGATGATCGTTTGGATCATCAGTATTGATGCTCCTGATTTATGACACTATTCTTAACCAAATAACTCCCTTAGGTCCACTGACCAGGGTGATGACAAACAGCTGGTGACTTCTTCAATATAACATCCTCCATCAAATATCCAATGACGCGAATAACTTGCATTTCTCATTAAACAACATCCATGTTGTGAACTGCCAATAAATTTATCTGGAGGCACACCTGATGACAAGGACTTACAAGTGGTCATTTTAGCAACAGGTGCAATTGTTCTCGATATACATCAGTCTATTGCTATAATCTTTGTTCCTAGATCAACTCAAATCACAACCTTAATGCCTTAACCTCTGCTTTCCAACCTTAAGAGGTTCATCACACCCAGAAATCAGATCAAAGACGTTAAATTTTGTCACTAGTATTCCAATTCTGGAATTATTTCCGCCTTACTCATTATCATATCGAGCGCTTACAGTCACTATCAGTTTCTCATTATTTCCAGGGCTTTAAGCCAGTTATCTGGTTAGATTGCTAATAGCACATCTCTTATACTGACACCTATCACTTTTGCTGTTGCACACTGCAGTTCTTAAGATGTTTGGAGGGAAATATTTCACTTGATACACTAATCGATGCTACCACTAGCTTGGCGATAGAAGAAGAACTAACAACGAACACTAATACAGATATCCACTCGCACGATGTTGCAATCTTGTGCTAGCATTGCACGCTGAGGTGTGGTCATATAATAAGCCATACTCAATTGTGATTTGGAACTGGAAACAATCATCTGTTAAAGCTTCTTCTAGTGAATCCGATTCGGTAGCTGCTTCCTGCTTCGGTGAATAGATCATCTTCGTGACATGATCCTCTACTTCCTTGCCATCTGATGTCAGTCAAAGCTGTCATGGACGGTCTATGCTGAGACTATCACCTTCAACATCTTGCTCGTGTCCATAGTTCCATCATGAGTCAATTTCATTTCTGTGTGACTTATACTAAGTACTGGAGTGTAGGGTACATCTCCTAGTATTTTTCATCAGTAATAGAATTATCATTCCACACTCTCTGACTTGTAGAAGATCATGCGTGCCATTAATGATCTGTATTAGAAGACTGTTGTTGCTATAATCATTGGTACAAGGTGTGTCATACCTCACTATCTGACTTATCTTTAATCATGGGAAAGACCTGCTAATAAATACCTCATTCACAATCTCTTGATGCATGAAGCTATATTTTGCTGTATGAGATCTCTAATCCAGATGACTACTGATGATATCAAGATATTGTGTCTCTGGTAACAGGATGAAAGCACAGGCATCGATAGACTCTACTAGAGATCGCAAAAAACGCAAACTTGTCTTGCAATTACTCGCGCACGGTATCTCACTAGCCAATAGTAGCAGACAACAATAAGTCTCATGTGATATTACTGAATTGAAGATGTTTTTTATCAAACCAGTTCCATAATTGGACTTAGTTAACAATTTTCGGAAGCTGACGGGCAAGTCTATTAATTGATATGCATATCAGTAGGATGCGAACACATCACCAACAAAGATCCTCTCCAACCTATCAAGCCAAAGCTGATTTGACTATTCTCAAAGACCACCTCTAAGGCAACACTCTTCGCACATATTCCTCAAGTGCTTTCTCCCAATCTGGTGTAAGGATCATTTCATTTGCGTTCCTTTGGTATTATTCCACAATCACTAGAGATTTCCTGTATGCACCTACAATCTGATTTGCAGAAGTAACTACTTTATATTCGTCTTCCTAAAATTCAAAGCATTATTGTTCTAGAAGATTATTACACTATGCAATAACTTATTGGTAGAAATCAATATTTGACAAACACTCTTGGATATGATCACTAAGACATTGATTTCATTATTTGTTTAAAAGGTAACCCAATGTGCCCTGGTGTTAATCATAACCACAAGGTGTTTGAGAAGTAAAATGTAACCTGAACTTGGTTGCACACAACTTATACAAGGCTCCAATTATCACATGCATAAGCAACAATTTATCACTTGCACTGATTAACTCAAGAAAGTAGAGCATTTTAGTCATATACTTTGGCACCTGAGAACATATGTTACAACACATTTTTCAGAAGCATCATAAGCAGAATAAATACATCCATAAAGTTTCAATTTTGTTCAGTTGCAGCTATAAGTCCCCTCCATAATCATTAGCTCCAAGCCCTCTCCTCATATTACATGTGTGTTCGCTCACTAACATTATAAAACATAACAATCCTTCTAAACTAAACTAGCACCACAATCTCTCATTCTAGCAACCATGTCTGATGATTCAAATTCCAGCAGCACTTTCTTAAATTCCTCTCAAGAGTGAATATTACAAGATAATAAGTCCTGCTTGTAGTAGTCAAGTGACAACCTGCTTATTTCATAATAAGAACTGATTGAAGAGTCCTAGATAGTAAAAACATAAGTCGAGCAAGAGGAACACAACGTCACAATATATATCACAATCATCTTGGCACTAAGACTTACTTATTGTCCAAAACACATATAAGAGCCTAATAAGAACATATTAGCAAATCATAAACTTCAAATATCAGAAAGTTAAAATTTCTTATCATAATAATATCATACAAACACAATCGGCTTATTTCAGCAACATTTCCATCAGGAAGCGTCTTAAATTATATCTAAGGATAGATTATCTTACTTATTTTAAACATTATCAAATAACAATTTACATGATCAAACCACCAACCAATTCATCAGAATCAGCTCATAGTGATTCCTGAATGGACGATGAGTCAGAATCAATCATGTTTTGACATCATAGATTAAACACGACCACAGCATACACCTGCAAAAGTCGAGATGTCAATATAACCTCCTTTACTTCTGTGTTCTGTATCTTTCCGACTCCTTGCTTTCATTCTCTAAGCGATTGATGTTGAGAAAAGTGCAATTGTACAATCTGATGTTGAGTGAAGATTGCAGTATGTATCAAATCATAATCCCTCAACATGTCGCTTGTCTATACAATTCATTCGAACTTATGAAGCACCTTTTTCTGGATCATTGTCCTTCAGATATTTCTCTTTGACCACATAGATGACCAGTACTTTGATTTTCTCCATCATACTGATCACTATATCTGTCCTTTGGTAACAGACCATCCTATATGCACCCAATCAAACATATATTTGCGCAAACCATCTACATACATATCACCTCAACAAAGCAATTACATATAGCATTTGATCGCACGTCTCTGCTTACTTCCAAATAAGTGGAGAACACAACTTCTTTTCGCAAAGTGAATTTGGCTGTTTGCAGGCTGAAGTCCTTCTTAGCAGGAGTAGCTTAAGGTTTCATTGCAGTGTGGTTTCCTTTGTTCATCATAGCCGAAGGAATCTCATCGGCCTCTAAATCTTATCTCAGAATGCTCAATTCACTTCTCTGTTAGAGGATACCAATAATGCTGTATTGGATGCACAGGCTAATCTCACCTCGCATGGTCACAAGGTGTTGGCATCACAAATTTTGGGTACTTCATTTTCATATGTTCTGACTTTGTAGTAATTGCATCTCAATCCATCAGAACTTGGAACAGGTGTTGCCTTATTCACCTTGAGCTTCCATAATAAACACACTCAATCTATTGATTGTGCATTGATTTAGAGGTCATGAACCGTATGTGGTACTTTGTAGGAGAATTTCATTCAATACTTCTTAAACTCTCACCAATTACATATTTCAAAGTGTACCGCTTCTGTTGTAGTATTCTCAAAATTAATCAAACTTGCAACCACATTGATCATGCTCCTTTTTCAATAGAAGATATCCACTAAAAGAGTTTTTTGTTGAAAGTGAACATTCACTTTTTAATATGGATCTTAAGATAAAACGAATTATTAGAATTCGAACATTTCTTATGAGATTGTTCTTCAGACAAACAATCTCTCTTAGTAGCAAGGTTAGCAGTTCAAAAGTATCGAGATTTCTGGACTTTGTGCTCACTAGTAAATCTAAAGTAGACAGCTTCTGTTCGTGAATATCCATGAGACTGAACAATTCATAATTCAGTGTTAGATACTCAACTTCACACATTTGACCTATTCATTCCTATGATATAATTCTGATAGCAAATTATGATCATCTATGACACTAACATCCTGTTCGACTACAGTCTCAGGTTACTCCCATCCTTACACAGCCAGTGCTCACCAAATATGTTCCATGGATATATCTCTACCATAGATACTCGATAGTTGCATCAAATCTTCCTGCTACTATCTCTGCATGCTATGCGGAACCAGATCGCACAGACAGTTTCAGACTCTAAGAGAATGGACTCCAAGGGATCATAGTCAACATCCACAGTGTTCTTGCTCCACATATTCCAACATGAAGACTACACAAGTTCATCTCGCTAGCTCAAATCAATCGGAGTCAAAGACACATGTGGATTGTTCACATCAATTTGAGTATCTCTTGACTTCATATGTATTTTGTTACTGATAGATTTAACACAGTCTAGATAAGCCCTGAGCTCGATGATAGACCTAATGGATATGAAGGAGTACATACCTTCAGAATTCTCTTGATGTTATAGAGAATATTTCGCAGACTATTAACAGGTGATATTCCTGTCTCATAATCTTTCTTGAAGAGAAGAATGATAAACGCATTCTCACGCAGCATTTTATGTACTTATTAAAACTAGGATCGCTGTAATTACGGGCTGTACAAGGAGAAACAGTGCATTCATATAATAATTATTACTCAGATTAACTATCAGCTGTATCAACATCAGGCTATTCTAGACAGAACAGACGGATCAAGCAGTGCTAACACCAATTCAATTCTTACTATATACATTCTCTATTAGTTATCAATTCACCGCTAACAAATAACTATGGACTGATATAATCATAAATACCGACGAAAAGAGACAGAGCCAAAGCCTTAGTTATAACTTAATTGCTTACTCCTTCTAAATCAGGCGAATCATCGGAGCAACTGAAGACATCCATACAAGTAAGTCTTATACTGATGAATCTTAGGATGTCTATCTTCAGATAACATAAGAGTGTCTCTCTGCTCTGTTTGAATTCAGTGATGGAACATCGGCTTTGGAATGGAAGACGTGCGCACGACTCCGCTGTGTCAATACTGTGCACAGCCAAACCAGACTTCAGGACACTTACCAGTCAGAGATGGGCGAAGGTATTGTACTAGCGAACATTGATAGTATAATTAACTCATTTATGCTATTCTGCCTTAGTACACTCAGCACTGCCCCGTTGCTTGAATGCGATGTTGCTAAGCTAAGGGTCGGTTTTATTCTGATCAGCGCCTCTGTAGCAAGCTTCAAACGTTTGGCAGCACACCATAGGAGTTCTTTAGAATGGCTCCAATATAACGGTTCTTTCAAAGTTGGTGAAGCATTCCTAAACGAGTATGTAGTATGGCCATAGACTATCGGGTCATATGCTTTCTCGGCCTGCTTCGTTTCTTTCAGTTGCTCCCAATTCACAGTTTACATATTCTCTAAAAGTATCGCGAATTTTAGATTACTTCACATTCACAAAAAGTTCTAATGAACAAACAATAAGGAATACTGAATATTAAGGATTATGCAACAATATAGATGTTTGATCTCACTAAACATATCTAATCGTCAATTATTAAATATGAGCCAGCGCCATTTTTCTCTTTTTTCAAATTATATTAGTTAAAAGTTATCATCGAGCACAATCATTATTTAGCTTCCATTATAAACTCGCAGCTACTGGTGATATTAAATTTACTGTATTAGGTATAAGATTATACTTGTATTTCTGGATATCAATTTTATTAAGATTAAGACATTTACTATGATAATTAAAAATTGAGTTGTAAACCAAATATTATTGTAGGTCGGTGCCGATATTACACATATAGCATAATGTCTTCAGCACCAGAATTAGTACTTGCAACATAGTTAGATTCTTAGTCTATAATGATTGTTTTCATCTTCAGATCCTCTAGTCCTAACATAATATTTACTTCCTGTAGTAGATATATCTAGTTATCTGCCAATTGACTATGAATGCATTTGGTTAGATAATTTACGGAAGAACAGATGATGGACTACAAATGGTATTAAAATATGCGAATTGTAATGTGAAACATAGAAGTCACTTGCATACTGGCTTGATCTCCACATACAGTGAAATCATGAACTACTTGAAGCAAAGATTGACTAGCTTTCCAAGTCAATCATGTGCGAGTTTAATGACAGTGATAACTAATTATCAGAAGAAATTCGGCGATTCACAATAAACATTCCTTTATAATTTCTGAGGGAAACTACGAGAAGTTGATAAAGCAAAGAGCAAATATTGTACGCGATGACAAACATTTACCCCAAAGAATTTGATGCACAATACTAACTATCGCTAATCTCTCTTACTATATTCGCATACGTAACAACTACTTAAAATTCACAATCAGCAACATTGTACTACTAAACAGGCTCTCCTGTAAAAATAATCGTCTCTATTTCGTTATATCCTAGGATGAAGTGACTTCTAGGCATTGCCAACTACTAGAGCTACTACCCCTTGTAATCTTCTATTTCATGGAGTGTCATTATGCTCCCTTTCTCTTTCCATTATTGGTATCTGTAATAATTATACCAATAACATAATTTGCTCTCGTCATAGTAGGAGGATATGAGAAAAATGTATGATACTACTTAATCTTTTCTGCCCTAAATGGATTGTGGAATACAGCTGAATGATCACAGATAGATTTTATGAACTATTATATCTTTGGTTCTCTGGGTATATCCAAAAAGTAGCTCAGATTTAAAGTTCACGCCAACACAAATGCAACATTGACCTCATAGCATTCAGTCAATGGCTCTTGAATTGTTTTAGCGTCTTTGTTTGTTTTGAGATAACTAAATAAGATGTTCCCTTAAAGCCGAGCCAATACACTCCAAACCTCAAACTTTCTCATCAAAGCATCTTCGAATAACAAGCGAGATAATATAAATATACTCACAAACTATCTATTCTGTAATTTTAGATGTGTATATATAGAGAGGGAGGGACGGGGAAAACGGATGTAGTTTTCCTTCCACTTCTCCATTGTTGGAGAGATAATTCTCACAAATTTATCCCTAACATTTTCTGTCCCCAAGTTACCAAATATCACCTTCTCGATCTATAGTATTATTCACAAATGAAGAGATGATCCATCCTCGCAATTCATCTTCTTTCCTTTTCGCCTTCATTTCCTTCGATCTTCAAAATAATAGGTTATGTTTCACTGTTATCTGTATTACTAATGTCTTTTGTAAGAGTACTTATTTACACTTTTGTAGAGACATAATATGTCTCTTTTCACTCCTAGTTGCTCTTGAAGGAGGGCTCTTATATTCCATAGAACAGTATTAATAGTCATTTCTACCCCTTAAGATTAAGTAAGCATTGTATGAATATACTTGATTGATTAGCAATAAGTTTCCCATGTAATACAGGGCAGCTGGATGGGCATGCAAGTATATAGAGTTCGACGATCACATCTCGAACGCCTATAACACTTGATTTTTTTATATAGTAAATGTAATTAATGAATGTCTATGAACACCCTGGGGTCATGTATTATCACTGATTTATCTTAAAGGTTAAGTATATCTCACACTCAGACTTCCATTTAATAGGAAATTATGCATTGGCGTAAACTTTATATCAATAATTGTGAAATTATTCATATAAAAGAAGCAAGAAGGAGAGAGACAAGATCAGTTGCCTCTACTTTGCTTAGAGATGGTTCCTAAGTGATATCTGGTCTGAAAGTTCAATAAATTGATACCAACAGTCATAAATGCTGTGGTACTTTTCGTAGAGGATTATAGTTTTTTTGCAACAATACGGTTGTGAAAAATCAAGTATTCACTGATTGTTGCGGTATCAATTCATATATTTTGCAGAGGGAAATCTTTAAGATGAGAAGTTCACTTTGGGTTAGAATCCCCAAGACCTTCTCTGCCACAAATGGAGGTCAAGAAGTAAGAGAAACTCAAAAATATTTCAAGAACTTTAAAAAGTTGCATCATGCTATATTACTCTGTAACATGTTTCCAAGATTTAACAACACAATAATGCAGGAAGGGTTTTCCTTTCAGAAGAAAATTTTATGATAAGGCATGATGTTCATCGTAGCTTCTTCTCTAAAGATGTCTTTAGCTGCTGTGACATCCAGTGCACTTTGAAGGTTTTATACAAGCTTTGTGAAGTAACGCCCATGAAGTAGTAGGTTTCACTTGAACCTTTGTGACAATGTAGAATAATTATAAGTAATTAATGGATGTAAGCGCAAACTAATTCTTCTCATGTCATATCTAACACAAGTAGAGAGCATCACATACTCATCAAGTGAATTATAAAAAGGTAAGCAAAAGGAAGGGGGTTTGTCGGTTCTACTTTCAAAAATAACAAGAATAATGAAAAACTTAAAATAATAATAAACTAAGAACTAAAGTAAGGAGTATCAATTTCCTTGTGATTGTTAGAACTAAAAGCTAGAACATACATCATCATCAATTCATCATAGAGAAATTTTATTCTGCTCATGTTCCCAATTTTTACCATGGGAGCATCTCTACAAGCAAATGTACCTTCTGTCATGAGGTCTTTCTTGGGCAGGCCTGACGAAATTATAGGCTCCACATCACCTCTCTTATAGGTTGCATTCTTAAGGAACATCTTTGCTGGGATTCAAAAATTTGAACAGAGGGCCCGTGCCATAACTACTGGAGTGAGAAAGCATTGCTTATCAGGAGATCTGGTGCTGGGGCCCCTCTTCACACGTTAGACCATTGGATGAGAGCAGTGCAACTTCTTATTCTTGAATGAAAGCACTAGTGTAAATGCGGACATATGAGTGAAGCACCCTATGAGACACACAACTTTTTGGTCAGATATTTCGATAATTTATTTATATTTTTTTATTTTTAGGAGATCCATGAGGACACCAAATTGCCAACTTATTATTTAAATTCCTTTAGTTGGTCTTCAGAAGAGTCCGGTACTTTAAACACCCGACTGCTTACACTTTACATAATACTGCGACACTATTATACACACATAATTAGTTTTTACCCCTGCTTGCTAGCAATATGAATCTAACTCAAAACTCAGCAATGCACAAGTCTCATGTTTTAATTCAAGTCTGGGTTGGGAGTTGATGGAATTTCAAATTACTGCAAAAACTACATATTAACAACGATAAATCTGATGATATTAACGGAATGGCTTATAATCAAAGCCATAATAGGATCAGTAAACATGTGTTGGTCACTAATAATGGTTGGTGGATGGCCATAAAATAATATGGGACATGACATACTTCTTTTTTCTGCTTAAGCTTGTAAAAACTAGTCTGTTTGACACTTGACAGTTGACAACATTTTACAATTTCATAACAATCTAAACTCGGGAACTTCCTCATATCTTTGAACTTGGTATTTCTGTAAGTGGTACATACTTGATAAGTATTATGTCATCCTACTATAAAACATGAGGTTTTTCATTGAAGTCTTCTTTAGATGCACTGGAAGATTGTTTCCACAAATCCGGAGACGCATACCAGCCATTGTGTGGACTCTGATTGGTGATAATCGATTAATGGCATCAAAGAAATCCAATAGCAATCATAAAGATTCAAAACAAAAGAAGGGAAACATAATCTACATGAAACTTACATTCTAAAATTGCAGCAATGCATAATAAAGATGCTTATTTTTTGAAAACTATAATAGTATGGTAGCTCCCAGTTCTTTCAACACATTCTATTCAACATCAAATAAACAATTGTAACTTACCAAAATTTTAAATCACCCACAACGTAAAGAATAAATCTGCCCAGATAATTAATTTTACTACACCCTAATTAATTTGAGGCACATTTGGAAAAATTTCATGAAGTAGAAGAAACCTGCTTTTGGAAAGGACAAATTCAAAAACAAAAAGTGTTGGTGGTAGTCAGAAGCCTTAATACTTACATATTCATGCACAAAATGACAAGATAAGCAGACCTCCATAAGTCAATATCATACATAGAAAGAGAATTTCATCTTTATATTGACAAACACTAAAAAAAGGATACAGATAATTACTAAAAGCAAATTATAAATTCATGATCCACTTGAGCTAAAAATTTGAGCTAGGGTCGATTGATGGGCAGGAGAAATGAGGGAGGAGCAACAAAGGGTATTCCCGGTGGCGAGGTGCTTGAGTTGCATTTTCTGTTGGTGCAGCAGAAGTTCCATTTCCTGCAGTTGTTGGCTCAGGGACAGGCAGGTGGTCCAAAAGTTTGTTGTTCTTTGTGAGCAAACACCAGTAATAAGCTCCAAGCTGCTCCACCTTCTTTTCGTAATTAAGAGTTGATCACGAATGATCAGTTTTAGCGCAGTAACAAATATGAATATTAAATTGAGCAAAAACTCCCTCATACGGAGCACCTAGAACAAGCCAACAAAAACTAAAAACAATATCCCTGTTTGACCTACAACGTATGATATAAGCCTTGGTAGCGCGAAAAATAAGAAATAAAAAGGCTGAAAATATTAGTGACATAAGAAGGACAATATGCAATATAATTCACACCAACCTATTTTTTTTGAGAAAAAGGATTGCTTTTTGATTTAGTCAAAGATAATCAGTTTGGTTATGATACAAGATTAAGTAACGGGAAAAACATATTTTTCTAGGAAATAGCTGATGATCGAAAAGCTATTAACGACAATCAACAATAAAATGTACAGTAGATTGAATAGTTTAGGTATTGATCATAATCATGGGAATCAAAATTGCGTAGTTTGTAATATCCAAGAATATTGGCTTGCCTCTAAGTTCAAATCTTATCATGTTTTATAGAAACTATAGTTTTAAAAGATTGTCGGGTGAATTAAAAGAACTATGAGGCTATTGCAACAGCAACACAACAAAACAAATTCTGAAGTATTGACCGAAGACTCCAGAAAAAGGGTAAACTGCATCCGTCAAAACCAACAAAGAGTATCGTAATCATGTATAGCAAGTTTCAAATTAATTGAGGCATGGCAATTTTGTCATAAACACTTTTGTAGGTGGGTTTTGTCACAACCACTTTTCTAAGCCTATTTGTCTAAAACAACATTTTGGTAGCCAATGTGTTTGTTTGACTACACGCACTTTGCTCGTTTCCCAGCGTTGAGAGGCATTGTGCCGTCACCGTGATTCATTAATTTGTTTTTTTTTTATTTTTTTTTTCCTTTTTCTTTTCAACAAATTCCCCCAAAAACCCTCTTTATCTATTATAACTGTTGGGGGAATTTGTTTAGATTTTTGCAATATAATGGCTCTGTCAGGTGTGATGGTCGTGAAGGGCTCATAGTCGAGACCCGGCACGACACATTGTGAGTGTGTTGAATAATGGCTGTCACAACAAAGATATCATCATAAAAATGTCACTCGGGTTACGTTTTTTGAGCCCGTTTGATATCTTCTAGAATAAGGGTTTTTTCCATTGACCCCACGCACATTTCTTCGCCATACCAATTACTCAATTTATTCTATATCCATCTTCGTCATCATGTCTTATTGGGTTTGCGCTGAAGAACGACACGGTCGGTGGCCAGCCGAATCATCCTACACTAAATACTTCAATTTCACAAAGAACAACTATTCAGGTTTAATATCCCAATAAATGTTTTTCTTTAGGCATTGTTGTTTGAAACGTACTTTCTTGCTAAATTTTGATTTAGCATGATGATTGAAATGGGATTGAATAGATGTTTGGGTACAATTTTTTTTTTTAAAAAAAAGTTTTGGCGATTAATGGGTTCGATTATAGAGAAAAGGGAATTATTGGTGTTTATTAATTTTAATTTTTAGTGGGTGGTAAAATTAGGGAATATGATGATTAGATTGCTGAATATAAAACAGGCACAAAAGGAATGGATGTACTCCGTGCTGAATATATGGTCTGGAAGAATAATCTGCAGATACTCTCAGCCCGCAACTTCAAATTTCTATTGCAAAAACTGGAAGCAATCCCCCCAGCAATTGATGAATTAGTAGAAATGAAGGGGTTTTGGGGGGAATTTGTTGAAAGCAAAAAGAAAAAAAAATTAAAATAATAATAATGAAGTCAAAAGTTGACCGAACAGCAATGCTCGTCAAACGCGGAAAACGAGCAAAGGTGGTGGTCAAAAAAAATTAGGCTACAAAGGTGGTTTTAGACACATGGCTTAGAAAAGGTGGCGTGGTTTGTGACAAAAACACTTACATAAAGGTGGTTTTTTTGACAAAGAATTGCTTATTGATTATAAAGTGAAGTTTAACACTGTTTTTGCTCAAAAAGTAGCTAAATTCATAAAGCCACATTCTAACAATAATGTACTGTACTATAGTGTCTTGCTGGCCTCAAATGTGCAAAGAAAAGTCACACCAAATAAATCGTATGTTACGTTACGATAGGTCGATTTTCAAGAGTAGAGACCAATTTATTCGTATGTTCCGGTTACGATAGGCCAATTCTGCTTCAAATCAACTGTTCAGTTAAAAGACACTGCTTTACAATAGGTCTATGCAAAATTATCACTTTGGCAATCTCCGTTAGAAAAAAACAAGTTCAGAATCCAGAAGAAATAAGGAGAAGAGGGAACAAATCAGAAAAGTAACTATCGTGCAGAGCACAACATGCCAGTAGAGAAAAGTTGATCTGTTAGTCTGTCACTAAAAAAAATTCACAAAAAACAAAAGCTAAAAGTAAAACATAATTTTTGTGGACTTTAATGATAAAAATGCTCAGGCAAGAGATTTGTTGTGCCACTAAATGAAGCCAACAAAATGAACATGTTAAAGCATAAAAACAGGTAATGCGTTTTTAGTAGGCCTTTGGTGCGCCTCGCCTAGACCCAAGGCCCTAGTAGGCGCAACCCTTCGCACCTTTAGGAACGCCTTGTTCAACAATTGGGAAATCAAGATCTAACAAACTGGTAGGCAAACGTAGGAAAATAAGATTTCTTTATTTCTAAATTATGATGGAAGTGCACAACAAACAAAAATAACAAATTAAAAAAAAATCAGATAACAAAAAAAATACTATTTTTCTCTCTAGTTTCTTCTCTCCTTTTTCTTCCTCCGTAGTCGATGCCATGGCAGGGAAGAAGCAGGGTAGGAAATCCAAGAGGGAGCAACTTCGAAGCACTCTATGGGTGGATTTGACCTGTCAACGATAAGCAAATTCAATCGGAAAGCTTCAAGGGCATTCAATGGTGGCATTGGCATGAGGGTGTAGATGATGATCGTCTCTTTCCCGTCGAAATCGCTCATGAATTGGTGCAGGATCTCGTGAAGTGCTGACCAGTGATTGGATGAATGTGATCAGCTGCTGTGAATTCAGCGATGAAGGTTGGTCCTCTGTTTTTGCGAATGTTCTTGCTTCTGTTGTTGAAATCAACCTGATTCTCCCTGTTTTGCAATGATTCTCTGTGGATCATGATGCTGTTAAGATCTAATTTTGACTAGCATGACTTATTTGACTAGTAATGCACTCAATTTTGCTAACTGTTGTAGTCTCAATGGCCGTTTAAGGATACTGGTTACTGATCTATGGTGCTGGAATCACATTAATTCTGTTAATAATGTGATTGATAGGACTGTCATTTGTCTAATGTGAAGATTGACTTGGATAACAAGGTATATACCTGATACTGGGGTTGATTTTGGAGCATGGGTTAAGGTGAACTCTTACTCTTTTAGATGATGTTGAGGAAGAATTGCTTCTGGAAATTGGCTATTGTGTGTTTTTGTTTGGGCCTTCTCCTCATCCAAAGTTTTTTGAGGGTTTTTCAAGAAGGTTTGGGGGTCTGTAATGTTGCTAAAGTAGTTTTTTGTCAAAAATGGGGTTTTCTTGGTTAGATTCTGAATCAGGGACCTTCACAAGGCTACTGGATTATTTTGCTGTTAGGGGGGGGGGGGGGGGGGGGGGGGTGATAAGAGACCAGTGATTGTGACTTTGGGAAGGAAGATATGGATTATGTGAAGCTGTGAAGAGAAGGTAGCTACTTGGGCTTCTGGGCTTGCGTTAATATTGGGGCATAGGGTGTTTGCTAAGATTGTTAGTCTGATTGGGTTCTCCTGTTAAACCTGATCAAGCTACAGCAAATAGAGAAGTATTGCCTTTAGGCTAGGTTATGTTGCATAGAATGGATGTCTGCAGACCCACAAAAATTTGAAAAAATTTTTGGGTGGAATGAAAAAAAACGGGGGGTTTTTGAAACCCCTACCCCGCTTTAAAAAGGGAAAGTTGGGGAATATTGAATTGGAAACCTAAGGTTGTAAACAACTGTAATAAATTTGGGCATGAGGGCAAAGCATGTAGGGCGATCAGAATGGAGTTTGGAGGAAATAAGGCTTCCTTTTGGAACTGTTTCTCTAGGTTCAGTTGAGAGAGCTTGGGAGCTTTTGAAGAGGAATTCTGGTTCTCCGTGCACATCAGAGTATCAGGCTGAATAAGGTAAGTGCAATGGAGGGCAATGGCAGGTGGCAGGTCTCGAAGGAGGGCTAGGAACCTGTGCTAGTCTAGCTGTCAATAGGATCTGCGGGTTTAAAAGTGGATGAGTTACCTATTCAGAAACTTATATGTTGGGGAGTGTATTTGACAAGGAGAGGAGTCTAAGGGCTGGATGGTTTCTTTTTGGAATGTTGGCGGGCTTATGGCTCATAAGCGGAATTGTTAAGGATCTGCTGCATATGAAGAATCAATTGGATTGATGGTTTGATTAGAAAAAGATTAAGCCAGAGCATTTTGCTGAGCTTTATAGAAGTTTGTGAAGGCTGGTGTTGCACTCTACTTTCTTAGTTCAGGAGGGAGTGATTTTGGTTATTTGGTTAGCTTATATTTTGATGTGGATGTGAGGCAGTGTGTGATCAATCATTATCTTGGGGTGACTACTTTGGAACAGATACTTTTGGTGATATTGTTTTATGGGTCTAATATGCTAAGGCTAGGGCTCAATTGGAGGTGATGCTTTAAACTGTGCTGAGGCCTTGGGTTTTTGTGGTGTTTTATAATGTATCTTGCAGACAGAGAGGTTGGTTTCCTCCATTATTTCGAGACTGTTCGGGTTAACGGTGTGTATTTGCTGTCGTGGTGGATTGCTAGAAAGTTATTTACTTGGAATTAATAACAAAGGTGATGCTAGTTTTTCTAGATTGACAGATGTGTGATTATCTTGGGTGGAGAATTCTAAGCTGTAGTAATTCTTCAGAAGGTGTTGGCCTGCATGTAGTCTTTTCTTGATAATTTTGATCAAATTGGTAAATTTTGTTTTTAGCTGGACTTATCATCTCAAGCTTCTGATATTGTGAAGATTTGGAAGCAGAATGTTCGGTATCCTATGTTAAGTTTGGCAGGATAAGTTTTAAACTGATTTGAAGCAGTTATTTCAAAGTTCAATGAGCTTGGTGCACATGATTGGTGTAAGGACTTGAATTGTCGAAGAATGTTCATCGCTGCTCAGATCTTGGGACTTTCGTGTAATTATATTCGATTTGAGTTATTATATTCGAAAATAAAACAAAAAATTTACCGACCGATTTTTCGGTCGGTAATTATTTTTTTTAATTAAATAAATAATTTCTGGCTGATGGAGGGAAAGGCTTAGGTGGAAAAAAATTAGTAAKTTACTGACCGAAATCGGTCGGCAATACCGACCGATTTAAAATCGGTCGGTAATACCGACCGATAATTCGGTCGATATATTACATCAACCGATTTCGGTCGGTGTCGGTCGGTAACACCGACCGATTTTTTTTCGGTCGATATTTTCGGTCGGCCTTAGACGAAATTCTAGTAGTGAGCTTTCGAAACGTTTCGCGCTATGGCTTGCTCCCCAAGGGTTTCCACATTCACCCCTAGCTTTTAGCTTCCCTTGCAACCATTCACGTTTGAACGCCGAAAATAATTTTTCTTCCTTAGCTTATTTGCACCCGACAAGCAAATAATGCTAAATCAAGCAAGTCGAATAAAGAACAAAAGGAAAGCAAAGTTGGGCGTAAAAAGTACGCCCATTTTGCTTTCCAATTTTAGCTGGTGCCTATATAGATGCAGCCCCGACCTTTCATTTAGGAGAATTTTGGGATTTTAGACGACCTACACTCTCGATCTCTCTGCCTCGCCCAAATTCTCTCTCTCTCTCTCTCTCTCTCTCTCTATCTCTCTCTCTCTCTCACACACAAACATACATAAACACATTAGATCTAAGGTTCGTTCAGGGGTCCAAAGCTCCGTCCTTAGTCTACGACATCGTGTTGCACTACTACAAAAAGTCCAAAGAGACCGGTTAAAAATGGACAAAGAGACCGCATTACAACCGGTCTCTAGCTCATAGGGCTCTTAGGTGAAGAGACCGATTTGTAATTGCGATTTCTTACAGCAACTTAAGACACCGGTTTTGTGAAAATCGGACTCTTAGACTACAACATAAGAGACTGTATCTAACGCAAAACCGGTCTCTTAGGTGTATCAAAGAGACCGATTCTTGTGTCAGATGCGGTCTCTTTGATAGCCTAAGAGATCGGTTTTAAATAACCGGTCTCTTATGTTTTACATATATTTTAAAAAAAGCAGCCTGCTACATTGCAGTTGCATTAAGGTTTCACATTTTAAATAATTTTCAAGTTTTGTGAATATATAATACTACTAAGTTTACATAATATTTCTCGTCAAAAAAGTTTACCTAATAGTTTGGAGTGTGACATTGTCACTTAATAGAGGTTTCTTATCTCTTTTTTAAATCAGTGGGAAAACTTCACTTTGCCTAAATGTCATATATTCTTGTTAGATGACAATTATATGTACAATATCATTGTTAGATGTAAAGTATTAAATTGTTACATGTAAAGTATTAGGTTTCTATATATATATATATATATATATATAGAGAGAGAGAGAGAGAGAGATTTCGATTTAACATGAGGGCTTGAAATCTCAAATGCAAGCTTTACGTACCATCCCTCCAAAACCCTTTTTCAAATGAAAAAACCGCCCTCAACCTCTCCTCTCATATAATTGGTAATCAACTAAAAATTAACAACTAAATTAATTTTTTTTAAAAACGAATAAAAATTATAATAGTAAAAATTATTAAAACTAGATATTAATAAAGTATTCATTATGACGAATCAAATAAGATCCCACTTGACTACTCCGTATATTTTTTCTTATACATACATTAACAACAATTTAGAAGATTCCCATAACTTTTGAATAGTGCCAAATTTCCTTGTGGCCTGGCACGATCATGAAAGAACYGAGGGAGTACATAGTGATACAATGTTAGATGTATATAAGCTAAGCGAGTATGTGATGTCTGTTTTCCCAACTCAAACGTAATAAATTTAATAAAATTTGACACTAAATATTTTATTGTAACATGTTAAAAAAAAGAGTAAAATTTCCAAGTAATAATTAATACGAAGTATCTATTATCACCGAATACATTTTTGGATATATAATATATACCGATGAAGTTTGTAGTATCACCGGTTGTACGGTACAAGCTCTCACAATTTTTTGTATTYTATCTATATTGTTGAGTGACTATCATAAAAATTGTGTGCGGTTGTACGGCACATAAAAATTCAACAATATATGGTACAATAAACTCATACAGAATAGTTAGTTATGAAATATTTATAATTAATATATGATTTTATTTTATGCTCGGTGCAATTTGCACCMGCACAAACTAGTATATATTAATAGAGTTTCACTTTCAACACAAACCTTCCAAATCCAAAATCAGGCACCCTCATTCAATCCCTCCAAAATAATATTTCAAATGCAAACAGTCCCCTTAACCACCCCTCTAATAAAACTGGTAACCACCTAAAAATTAACTACTAAAATAAATTAACTAAATGAACTACCTAAATGCACAGTTAATGCAAAACCAACTTTTCAGAGTTCACTTCTACAAATCAGAGCAAAAAAAAAATAAAAATAAAAATTGTATACACACCTTACACCTCCAACAAGAACTCACACCAATTACGCTATGGGAAGCCGGAGTAAAACAAAAATTATAAAGGTTATATATTCCGTTACTATACAAAAATTAAGTTAATTTATATTATTCATTATTTCATTCGATGAATATATAATTGTAGATTAATTTTTTACACTAGATAATTTTAGATTAATTTAGATACTCCGTAGATTATTTGTAAAACAAATATAGTAATTACTTCTATTTGGTAACACCCGAGCATATATATATATATATATATATATATATATATATTATAGTCATGTGTGCTTCTACTAGAGCTGTGCAGAAATTTCCGATACATAGGTTATTTTTGAAATTTGAAAAACCGGATCAGATATCCATTTTTTAAATTCGGAAATCGGATCAAATTCGGAACTCAATWTATTTAATTCGCATTATCCGAATTTCCAAATAATATGTAAAATTAGGCTTTTAAATTCWGAAATCGGATCGAAATATCCGGTTTTAAAATTTGTAAACTGGATCGGATATCCTTTTTTTTGGAATYGTTGTGAATTTGTTGTAATTATTTCCCCTTCCCTTGGTTGTAACTTATTTGCCCTTCCCCTCTATATTGTAATGTTGATGGATACTGGGTAACTTATGTAATATTCGGATATTTTAATTCTTTTCGCATCCCCTATAGAGACCAAATATTTAGCTTTTAATTAAAAATTGACAATAAAGTCACACAATATAAAGCTCCAAAAATGAATTCAGATATCCGCTTTGTCGATCTGATTTTTTTCGAATATCCGAAAATTCGGTAATTCAGATTATTCAGATAGGAATCGTATTTAAAAAATGAATTTTTTGAAAATTCGYATCGGAATTTTTCCGATATACGGGTTTTAACCGCCCTAGCTTCAACCATCAACTTAAATTTTTGGTTAAAATGATCTACTAACATGGTATACTTGTGTTAATCATAAAAATACTTGTGAAATTACTTTTGTACCCAAACATTGCATTACATATAATTATATCGTACTCCTATTATTGAAGTTATCCTACCGTATAATCGGGGTTGACCAATCAAGTATGTATTATATTTTATCATACATCCAACACTAAATATATAACATGAATCATATTTGATAAATGAAACTACAATATTGAGATTTGAGAAGTAGAAGAAAAGATATCGTAGTGTTATTAGTATTATTATGATTACATGTTATTGAAGGCTTAATAAACAGAGCCAAAGAACGTAACAACTAACTGACTAATAACAACCCAAATTGCTCAAACATAACGCACTACCTTACAAACAAATACAAAAAAAAAAATCAAATGATGTCTAACTAGATAATCAAATGCATACTAACTTGCGTGCAAAGCTGGCTGAAAACTTAATACGAGAAATTGACACCGAAATGATTAAGAAAAACATCACCGGAACACTAATCTAAAACAACCATGGATTTGATGGACTAGACCACTTTCGCTCAGGCGATCTTTGCACCAAAATGAAGACACACCACTGCTCAATTGCATCAACGTTTCGAGCTAAGAAATAATGGAGTCATACAACGCCCAAGAAACCATCACAAGGCCGAAATTTTAGAGGACTCGGTAACAAGTTAGTAACACAGCAGTACTAAAAAATTAAACAGATTGATAAAGATACCGACGAATAATGGAGTAATGTGACGCCCAAGAAACCAGCATAGACTAATGGGGTGAGGTCATGGAAGTGGACGTTTTTTGGGGGGAAGTGGTGGCTTCGGCGGCTTCGGTGGCTTTGGTGGTGCCATTGGTGGCTTCGGTGGTAGTGATGGATTTGTTCGTCTCGGCTGTTGTAGATCTTGTAGAACCTGTACATAGTGGCGT
The DNA here is from genome assembly GCA_008642245.1 of Bassia scoparia. NCBI lineage: Eukaryota > Viridiplantae > Streptophyta > Magnoliopsida > Caryophyllales > Amaranthaceae > Bassia > Bassia scoparia. Next base: position 51,741 of record SNQN01002249.1, on the reverse strand, counting down.
TGTAGTTGGACATTGTGCTCTTGGATTTGTAGCAATCTTTGATGAAGCTGAAAGCGTTGATTTGAGTGGTCCTGCAATTGTTGTAGCAGTTGAACATGCTGCTCAAGCTGGTTTGTTATCTCCAAATAGTGGGTATCAAGCATGACGGAGATATCAGCGTTCGAGGGAGGACGAGAAGCAGGACTTCTTACTGGCACTGGATGGTGAGAAGRAGAAGATGATGGAAGATGAAGAGGTTGTTTACCAGAAGAAGAYGTTGAAGGATGATGCSGAGGTTGTTGAGAAGAAGATGAAGGGTGATGATGAGGAGGAGGTGGTTGATCAGAAGCAGAAGACGAAGGACGATGATCACCAGAAGCAGAAGATGACGAAGTAGGATGAACATGAACATGATCTTGTTGATGTTTCTTCAGCTGTTCTTGCTGCTCATCTTCGTGCGAGCTCCTCTTTCGATTATTCTGCGTGTCTTCATCCTCCATTATGAATTATGATTGAATGATTAACCCAGAAATCAAAACAAGTAAATTAGGCTATCAATGGATGGCCTATTATTAAGATGGTAGGTTTGTTGGTAAGCAGATATCTTGCTTTGTTTGTTGGGAATCTGTAATTAAAAAAAAAAGCGGGGCTTTTTTAATGAATTAGTTAAGACACCTCCTTTAAAATAAATAGTTAATGTCGCTTATGTACTTGTCAATTATCAAATATGTTTATTCATATATTTCTTTACTTTTCGCTTGTACTTGTTTACTTCTGCAGACTATAACACTTAGTATTTTTGGCCTTTATACCTTTACTTGATCTGTTGTGTTGTTTAAATACCTTCCGTATACATTGTTTTTTTTTTTACAAAAAAACTCCTTTTTTTACATCGATTATGTGAAATGTGGACTACCCCGGGCCCAGTTTGTGGGCGGGAGCAACCCACCCAGAGGGGCCCAGTTTTTTGCTGCCTTTGGCTTCGACGTTAAAAATAAGAAAAGAAATCAGGAGCATCAAGGCTGTCTCTTTTGGTACTCTCATTCTCCACGCTTAACTAAAATATTTTTACTACTGCCGCACCTTAATCTCCAAATAATTGAAACTATCCCAGGGGGCTAGCGTTGTTCTTGCATATTCCGTTGAAAATTGGGAGGGGGCCAGGGGCAATGTGTAATTTCCCTTCTCAGAATCCTGATGACTAACAAACATCTCTTGTAACTGCTATATTTCAGCTTCCCTCTTCATCCACTCTTCCTTCATCATGCTTCAACCCCTAGTCCTGCAAAGTTGACCTATGCTGGTGCCCGACTGCTGCCCCTAGACATGGTATGACTGCCCAAGTGCTCCCTCCTCCTTGTTCGAGACAACTGCATTCGAACAGTAAGTACGCCCCCTCCCTTAAATTTCGCTCTAATACTTGTTTCACTCTCCTCACCCTCGCTTTCCCTCTCACTTCAAAGCTTTCACTCACAAAAAGAAAAATTTTAAAACAGATTGGATTAGAAATTTCAGAATGAATTTCAAAAACCCCAATTTCAATCCTGATTTGTTGGAATTAAAAATTTAGTGTTTTTTTTTTTGCGTTTTTGTATTCTTCCATTCAATCTGATATTTTGTTTGAATTGTGATTTTTTTTAACTGTAAATTTTTTTGCTAAAATTCTAAGAATTGAATTAGATTGTGAATTTACCTTAATTTGAAGAAACAAATGAGATTGGATGTTTTTGCCCACAAATTTCAGCCACAATTTGATGAGTAACCAACCAATTTACTCGTAGAAGTTTTTGTCAAAATTTCAGCCAAAAATTGTAGAAACGAAATGAGTTTGGAAGAAATTTGACATTTGTCGCCAAATTAAAGACTCCAAAAATTTCGAATTTTGTCTTGGAATACTTCATGTTGCTTGAATTTGGGTAAGATTAGAAGGAAATTTTTGACTTTTGCACTGTTGAATTGGCGGATGAGATACATGATGAATAGAAAGATAGAAGATGTGAGAATCGTGGAAGAAAAGCAAGGAATTTAAGGGAAAGAGAGAGCAGTGGACCCACATAACGGAAGTGTGACAGAGTTAAATGGGGTGGAATTTCAAAATTTTTGGGAGAGCTTAAAGGTGGGAGGTATGAAGAATACTTTTTAGTTAAGGTGGGAGAATCAAAAAAGAGGAGACTAAAAGGTGGGAATGTTCAATTTTTCCCAAGATTTACGCATATCTTTCTTAGCAAAACATATATCACGCTTTCCATTTTCAAAAACTACCATTTACTCAAAATCACTCCCATTTCAAATGTTCACTATTTTTCACCCAAAATCTTCAACAATATTGTATATTAATGCTAAAAAAGATTTTCCCCAAACTTTATCTTCAAATTTAAATCGTGGAATGTAAAATTTTGTCTATATATTCTCCTTCCAACATAGAAATTTTTAATCTTGGTATGAAGTTTACAATTTTAAAGMTAATTGTTTTGTTCGAATGTAGTTTTTTTTAATAATATGAATTTGAATTTGTATTTTGATTGTGAATTATTGTTAATATGTTTTTATAATTGAGTTTTTTCTGATGTTAGTTGGGATTTTGAATTACTTGGATGGTTAAATTATTGCAATTATGCAGCTTGAATTATTATGYAATTTACGTACTCCCTCTACTCCATAATGTTTCTGCCACTTCTCCTTTACACGTTTGCCAACYCACAATTTATAGGTTAAATATCTTGAGTTTATAATAGTTAAAATTATAAAAATTAGATATTAATAAAATATTCATTAAGACGAATCAAACAAGATCCAACTTGACTATARTTTTTCTTATACATTAACAACAATTTAGAAGATTATTATAACTTGTGAAGAGTGCCAAATTTTCTTATGGCATGAACATTAAGAACGGAGGGAGTACATTGAATTATTGTGAATAATTTTAGTATTGCATAGAATTTTATATTCATTTATGCAATCTTTTGTGATTAGTGAATGAGTCATTAATTATTTGATACTAATATTCTCAAGCAAAAATTTAAACTGATGGTTGAAGCTCAGGAATATCTCTATTACATGAGGGAAGGGGAAGGAAGATGGTGTCCCCTTCTTAAAATACCTTTATACCCTTAATGAAGTTTAAAACTTTTTTAATTGATATGCTTKAACGAACTATCCTTCTTATTAAGTAATTAGAAATGAAAATTGCATTAATTAGGTTACTTAATTAGTGAAAAACTTAAATCAATAAATATTACCCCAAATTGAATTGAACATATATGGAATTATTTTTTAATTTCAAGTTATATTATTTACAAAATAAATACATTTGAGATTAATTGCATTGCTGCTAATACTATATACATTTTAATATGATACAAATACATACAATACAATCATTTATTGAAGTAAATGAAATAAACTTTTATAGGTTTAAGCACACATCGCGGCACATAAAAAAAACTAGTGTTATATACTCTATCACTCCCCATATGAAACCATATTGATTTGAAATGTGGAGGCAGCATAGACCCACCATACTTGGGGAAATTAATCCACTTGATGGAGGTGAGTTTCGAACCGTACCTTTGTGTCACGCTGACTCTTATATCATATTATCCGGACCATCTTATTCAAAAGATGAAGTTGATGATGAAGCTAGGAAATGCTATATATCATCACCTTAGTTTGATTAAATGTAGGTATTTGTTTTAAAAAAATCATATTGCTTTTTTTAAAAAAAAAACACTATAGTTAGGCTGTTAGGACCCTTAATTTGAAATTCGCCCAGGGCGTCAAATTACTCAGAAACGGCCTACTCACCGTTATTATATATATATTATATTATACATACATATATATATATATGTATATATAATATATAATATATATATATATATATATATATATACATAACATACATATATATAATATAATATATATATATGTATATATATATATATATATGTATGTATGTATATATATATATTATATATATATATTAATATATATGTATATAATATTACACTACACAAAAATAGTCATTTTTCAACACATTTTACGTCATTCTCAACACCCATAAAAGTGTTGAGTAAATATATTTCTCAACACATAGACAATAGTGTCTAAAATTTGGTGTGACTAATTTCTACACAGTATGGGGCACTATTTATGTGAAAGTCTCAACACTTTTTATAAAGTGTTGGAGACTTTCAGCACATTTTTAACACAAAAAGTGTTGAGATTTTCAATACATTTGAAAACACCAAAATTTGTTGAGACTTCACACATTTGGACACGAAAAAGTGTTGAATTTTCTAACACATTTTAGGACACAAAAAGTGTTGAGATTTTCAACACCAAAAAAAGTGTTTAGACTTTCAATACCTTGTTCGACTCCAAAAGTGATGAAATTGTCAACACTTTTTTTTATGTGTCAATATAAGACAATTTTCTTGTTTACCCATCATGACCTTCATCGTCAATTTTTTATAGCTTACTACATAAACTATAATAACCAATAAGGGAAAGTAATCAAAACAGATAATAACAATGCATATATATTCATCATACGTTCAACGTATATATCTAACAAGTGTTGTATGAATTAAACAACTAGAATAAAGTGTTCCACAGGTAAGTTTTTCAAAAGAAGTTCAGTCAGATATAATTTTTTTAAAAAAACCAAAACTAAATACAAGTAATTAATATTAGGTCCTCGAAAGCTAAACTTGCTTGTTTTAGTACTTCCAAGCTCATTCAGACGATTTTTTGTAGAGAATCCAGTCCAACATTTTCCCATCATCACAAGCATTTTTTTGTTCCTTTAAATAAATATAAGTAAGTCAAATATGAAAATATAAAAATTACATAATAAACTCAAATTATAAAAAGTGGAGAACAAATCAAAGAGAGCTAATAATTTTAGTTTGGGGCTGTACTAACGCACCACACACACCAACAACAGTAAAGAAGCAACAAAAATAAAGGCAAAGTATATACACAAATACAAAGTGAATAACCACTACTAAATCTACAAATACAATAAGATCTTTATCCCGCAAGAAATCCAGTTAAAGGGCTAATGACGAAAATTGAAAGACGTCATCTACGAATGGTGGCCTAATATGTGTCAAATGCTATTCAAGTTGGCCACGACTGTAAAACAAAAAAAAAAGCCACGAAAAACTTAATCCAAAATAATGGGTGGGTACAAAAGCCTGCAGGCAAGGGGAACAAAATAATGTGTTGCACTTGTTACTGCAGATATAATAGTTATTTGGGGGGGGGGTTGATTTAAAACTACCAATTATCTGAATTCCCTTCAATGTGAATAGCAGGACTCCCATACCCTTCCTCTATCAAGTTCAGCTGATTCATCAAAAATAAGTACATATGTACTAGTCAGATTCATCATCAAATTTTATACTTACAGAAATGTCATTGCTTCAACTCACCACCCTCTTCAATCTAATGAAGTAACTTGTATTAAATAAAGATAATAATAAACAAAATCACACCTAGAATTTGAAATACAAGATAACAAATCAAGCTATATATTGGAGCAATTATATCATGGCTCATCGAGTAACAATAGTATGCTGGGAAGCTAAATATATTATCAATGCATTCAAGCAATTATTTCATAAGCAATAAAAAGTAAAAACAATAATATCAACTATGAGCAGATCAAACTTAATCTAATGCCTCTAAAGTAGCTACTTCTAAGTAGCTACTGCCCTATGAAAAGGGCAGAAGAGAGGGTGAGCTTAAGTATTACACAACAATGCGTCTAATAATATTGTATTTTCATAACACAAAAAGTTGTTAGCTTTTTACCCTTTGAAATTGATTTTTATTGTCACAAAGTCTCTAATGAAGCCGTATAGACGATTTATCCAATAAGATGGCATAAGCATTCAAATAACCCATTTCAACCACAAACATTATTGAACAAATACCCATAAAATAGGAAAATAAAAAACAATAAATAAAACAGACATTATTCCCGATGATCAATAAAAAAATCACAGACAAATCATATTCGGAAATGGCCCTACTAACCTTGGAGAAGTCTAAGGGTCATGTGTGTCTTCCTATACAAAATCAGCAATGAATCCCAATGGTAATTCGCGTGATATGAAATTCCTTATGTGATGTTTCGGTTCATCAACCCATAGCGCGGCTCTCGCCTCGTTTCGCTCTCCTACAAAAAGAGAAACCCTAAGTATCACCCAATATGCAGTTCTAACATATACCAGTCATCAATCAAAGTGCATTAGAGTATGCTCGTCAAACTCTACTGTGCAGGTGACACTTTGGCTTTTCGGGTGATGAAAGAGCACTAGCAAATGGGAAAATGTTGCCGTGGTATAATAGCAACAGCCACTTGTAATACTTTAGAAACCATAGACAAATCGCGATTACCAATGACAACAAGGTTAATTTAACTAGATGCCCTTTGGTACTTGAAAACAAAGCCATGGAGTCATCATGTTATGTATTGACACGCGGAAAATATCAATAACATTGTTATACTTACATGGTAAAAGTGATTAAGTATTTTATGTCCATTATAAAGAAGTGAAATAAATTTAAGAGTTTGGAAACAGATCCGCAGCTGTTAGAGAAATATGAATGTTCTAGGATAACGTCTTCTTTATAGAGAACTTTGTACTGGCTATATGCAATGCCAATCGTGCTCCAGATGATTAGGCGTCCACTGTGATCCACCTATATTGAGCTGTGCTATATACTTATTTTACTGACTGTCGTTGGAATACATGATTGAATTCCTTTGGATGAAGAAAATAGCGCCTCAGTGTCCTCTTAGGGAAAGACCAAAACGGCATCCTTTCCTGCACTGAATCACTTCGAGCTTTATAATCAATGGACCTTGGGTCCCTCGCTCTTTTCTTAAATAGTTCAAAGTTAAGTTCGGATGATACCTCTTAACGTAAGGATAAAAAGACATAAAAAGACTGCTTAAAATTAAGATAGTTTGCACTCTACAAAGCTTACAGAATTCACACGAAAAAACAAAATCTGCTGCTAGCTAGAGATCAATGAGCTAATCATAATCTCAAATTAGGCTATTCAGGAAATTGATCTCATAAAACAGAAAAGAAAGTACTAAACAACTGCTGTAGGATGGACAAAATTTAAGTTATTGATTACAATGAGGTTTAAGTGGCTTTTCAATTTAGATAGTTATTTTGTTTGACAATTTTTAACTAATTCAATAAACCAAAACACAAAAGACATAAGAAATAGTAAATAAAGCAAAGCAAATCGAGGAGGAAGAGAAAGTAAAAAGAATAAAAGCCAAGAAGATAAATACAGCATTGTGTTGGAGAAGAGCAAGGCAAGTACCTAAACAGCGACAAAAGAAAGACATATCATAACGAAAAACTAAGTCATGCAGATGAGCACGACATAGCCTCTCGACAATTATATCATAAAACTATAGGCGTTAAACCCAATAATTGCCAAAACAAATGTCACTTACTTGAATTGAATAACTAAATAGCAAATCAAGAATTGAATGTGCCATAACGGGCCAAATGCAGATGGTTAAGATTTGTGTGGGGGGAGGGGCGAACGCTAGCCCGTCAAGTTACTAACCAATTTGTTAGAGAAAGCCGCAGTAGTTATAGAGATTGTGTGTTAGACAATTTCACCAGAAGGCTCCGGACTATTCTTTATTTGAATCAGAAGCTGCTATGTGTATCTACATTGCCACAAAACAACAGAATAGGAAAAGTAGCATATTAATTTCAATTAAGTATACCATATTCATACCGAGTGACATACGTTCACAAACATTACAGGTTTAGTAGTAAAATCAGTTAGAAAAGCAAAGCTAATACATTTCTTAGTACCAGGTATAAATTATTCGCACCAAAGCAAAAGCCTATGGTTTTAAACTCAACTGTATGAAAAAATCTCTACTAAATCTTATCAAAACTTATTTAAATTTAAACAGCCATTTGAGGTAGTGGAGTTGAGATGATGAATATTGAACCACATTAAAAAATTGAAATAAAGAACACTAAAATCTTAACCATAAGGTCGAATGTGCAACCAGCTACAAATTGTGCGAGTCAATGTTCGATCATTAACTCAGTTTATTCACAATCTGTAATGTGCAACTGAATATCATCTTAATTTGGCTTTTGTGTAAGAGAGTGAAGATCAGAATTCAGCCTATGTAAAATGCAACAAGTGTTTTGGGTGTAGACGCATTTCCACATTTCACAGAAGTCCACAAAAGAAAAATAAAACAATAGAGCATTGTAATAGAAGTTAGATAAGCGTGAGATATAGAAGAAATGTATGGTAACATCAATTGTGTACCTGAAAATTTGGATTGAATTTGAAAAATCAACTGCTAACAAGGTTAACTACATTGATAGCGACAATTGTCCACTTCATGCTTCCAATAGTGCACGCAATTTTTCTTGATTCAGTTTAGCTTGATGTAATTGATTATCAAAAGTTTTTGAAAAATTTGCTTACATAGAATTTTTCGTGCCCTTTTATATCTCACTAACAAGTAGTACAAATTCTATGCATGTCTAACCACTTTTATAGTTTTACTATCCAAAATAATTTAGACAAATCTTTAAATTACAATATATTTCGGACATTCAAAAAAATTAAACGTGCCTACTAAATATATCCTTCAATTCATGTCCCTAAATTTTATAATGTCCTCCTGAAATTTAAAAATAATTGCATGTCTGACATTCATCTACTTAGATTCAACTTTTAATCTTTACACTCACAAATACTCACTAAGCTAAAGAAAAAAAAAACCTCAAAATAATAGTGATCAAATTACCTCCAGAAATTCAACACACTAAACCTGTTTAATCGCAAATATGCAGTTAACCAGTATTAACTTATCAATAGACTCATTTACAAATACTCCAAAATTCAGATTTAAATTTAACCAGCACCATATTTCTTGCGAGTACCGAGCTTCTTAAAAATGTGCGGTAGGGCGGAGGGTAACAACGCAGTGCTTTGGATTGCGGAGTTCACATTCGTAAAAAACTCCTCAAAACTAGTCTCAACTCGGTTGAGCCGACTCGCCGTTAGGAAAGAAGTTAGTCGTGGAGCGCACTCTGTGGGGTGACCATGACGACGTAGTCAACGTCACGTAAGTTGGTGGGAGAGAGGTCAAGGCGAGCTTGGACGTAGTGCCATCCGAAGATCGCAAAGCCCCCGCTTAGATTAGCCAATAACAGATCTGGCGTGAGCCAAAGGCTGCATCCAATTGATAGCATTGATGAAATTATTGAGAGCAACATTAACCAACAATTGAATAAATTACGAAAAGTCTGTGTTAAGAACACCTTCACTAGATTGATGCGGGACTTCGCAGCGCCGCAATTAACTGATTAGACCCAGAGAGTCTAGTTATTTAGTGGGTTCTTATAGAAATCATATGTAACATTTAGGTGTTTTGGTCATTATTAGGGATTCGTGAAATAATACTATATATTGTTAAGCTGTTATCTTTTGAGAATATGATTTATTGGGATCGTTTCATTTTTTTTGGGATAGCTTATAATCTAGGTTTAATTAATTTATTGGTTTAAAACTTTCTACTGAAATATAAGTGGTGTCTGCGTAGCAAGTTATTTCTGAATGAACATGTGTTTTACATCCTAAAAACTAAACAATTTAAGTTCAACACTTTTTGTGATGATGTTATTAATTCAACGACTAAAATGTGGTTGAGGTTTGTTGGTAAAAAAAAAACACCGGGGAAACCAAATGTATTCTCACAGCTTATCACTCTGGTGATTCGAATCAATGTCTCTAAAACTGCTCTGATTTTAGTAGATAATTATAGTATATATATATATAATATATCTATTAAATGCTATATTAATATATATATATATAATTGGTTGTAATTATATGTGCAAAGTAAGTATGAATATATGGAGAGATTGATGAGAGAGCAGGGCGGGATGTACGTCGTCCGCCCTTAAAATTACGATTCGCTAGGCGTACCTTATAGGATAGTTATATATGCTAAAAAATTAAAAAACAGAAACGTAAAAATGTCAACAAGTCAAAGTCAACCACTGGATATAAATCAAATGCAAATTCAAGGACACTAATTTAAATAAAAGAGCATTAATTTTGTTCAGATCATCAAAATTAATTGCATTATATGCGCGAATTCAACACTAGCTACCAGAGAATATCAATGATAATAAGAGTCCAATGAATTCTAATAGCACACAATTATACATTATATAACGAATTTTACACTAAGTGACTGTATATAATATGTACAGAATTTGGACACTATATAATAAATTGATCTAATTGAAATTTAAACACCTAATTTAGTCATGAATACTAGAATGTTAATGTATACTTTTCTGTGACTCACTTTTACTCGGATTGCTCACTCCCTCCGTAACAGAAATAAATTCAACAATTCCTTTATTGGGTGTAAAAAAAATGTGCAACCGATTGTATTTACAACTTTTCTATTGGTGTCCGGAATTAACTCACCTAATATTAAAACTAATTGAAAAAGTATCAATTGACTACATTTTTCTTCTTTTTCTATCATTTCTTTCACAAGCCTTTTATTCAAAGGACCACCCTGACTAATTATTTTTCTAATCTAACCATTAGACTTATTTGGAAAATTAAGCAAAAAGTAAACTTTAAATTTATTAGTACGTTCCGAGGGAGATAAGATACATTTCTTTGTCACCCACTTTAAAACATTCAAAACACAATTTTCAAAAACGGCTAAAATATTAGAAAAATTTCAAAGAAAAAAAATGAAAGTACTAAAGTGTCATGACATCCCAAATAGATTACTCGGCGTAGTAGACATCTCAAACTACCTCAATTTAAATTATTCGATGTGTTATAAGCACGATAGCGTGCCAATAATATAGTCGTGTGGGTGATTGCCTATATATATTATATTATATTATATATATAATATTATATAATATATTATGATATATATATAGGTGATGGATCACATGAGAACTCATCTTAGGTAAGAACTATAGAACATTCAGTCTCACAATATTGTCTTCTATTCTACAAATTTAATCATACTTCATCAGTTTAACAACTTCGTCTCAATTTCTACATCTTTATGTTGCTGCAGTATTTAGCCTTTATGTTCTACATTCTCACTGTGATATTATAGTTCCACTTCTACAACATTCTTCTCTCCTCCTTTGAGCCCAACTAGCTAGCCACACCCCCTGTAACACTAGCCAGCTTACCTAGTCCAAAATGCATCCCTCCTCACTAAGCCCAGCCCAACTCACCCCCTCAAAGAACCAGTTCCACCGCGCCACCGCGCATGCTGCGCCAAGCCACCACTCATTCGTAGAGCCAGCGCCAACGCGCGACTCTGAACCACCACCCTCACCATAGCCCAACTTAACCCAACAGCCTCACAGTTCACACTTCATCCAGAAAACACAACTCCAACCACGCACCCACACTGACCCTCCTTCCAACCCAAACACCATACGCACAAACTAGCTACCATTACCCTCACCCGCAACCTCATCGCTGGCCCCAATTGAACAAATCTTTGAGTTAATTTCATAGAGATTGGTGATTTGGGTGATTAGTTCGTTGCGATGGTTAGTCATATTTAGTGCTTGTGGCTAGGTGCGAGTGGAGATCGAGGCTAACGGTGTTAGGTGTTGTGCGATCGAGTGTTCGGATGCGTGCCCTGATGGTTGGCGTGGCTACGTGTTAGTGGATTAAGGAGTGGACTATGGCGATGGTGGCGGTTGGTGTGTGGAGCCGTCGTCGTGTAAGGCCGGGTGGTATGGGTTGAAATCTGGTACGCGTCCGTGCAGCCGGCCAGTGCGTCTGAACGGTAGATTGTCGCCTAGCCTGGGCAGAAGAAGAAGAAGGGGTGGGAGGGAGAGAGAATGTGAGAGAGGATGGAAGAAATGAATGTGGAGGAGAGATGATGGGGTCGGTTGGGTAATAAAATATGACAATGTTTGTTTAAAATATGTTTTTAAAAAATGAATGGTAAGATTAGTTTACTTGGATTTTGATGGTTAAGATTGACAGTTCCATGGTTCTACCATAGGATGTTCTCATATGAACCTAACTCTCTCTCCTCTCTCTTCCTCTCTCTCTCTCTCTATATATATATATATATATATATATATATAGGAAGAGGATCATGTGAAAACTAGTACTTTGGGTGAGAATTAAAACTTTAAATTATGGAGTGTCCATTTGGTAACCTATGGTTGTTGATGTCTTAATCAATAAGTTAAATTTGTTGCGTGCGTTGTTTTTCGGGTTTAATAACAAAACTTTTTTCTTTGCTCACTTTTTTCTCTCTCCTCACCTTTTTGCCATTCAATTCAATTGTAATTCGGTAGTTCTCATTCTTATACATGAGCAAAAAAATCATATTTGAGCTTCGATTTGGCAAAATATTTTGCAATTGTTCTATTTTTAGATTAAATAAACTATTCTCCGTACTTTTGGAAATGGAACTCTTAATTCTTCATAATATGAAGTATATTTTTTACATTGCTTCATTTAAAAAAAAAATTTACTCAAGTTTTACACTTTCTGCTTGAGATTTTTCTTAATTTATTGATTGTTTAATTTTATTTTTAATTAAAGTTGATTTTGTGCTTTGTTATTTTCATTTTTGAGTAATTAATTTTAATCTGTCTGTTTTGCTTGAATTTGGGTAATGATATCGAAATTCTGAGTTTATATTGTGCTTAACTTTCTCATAATGTTCTAATAGATACACCTATTATGTACTGAATAAGGATGCTTCCATGTTATTCTTTTACCATTGATTGATTAAGTTTTTTCCTAAATCTGCTTTCACCATAGCATTATTTTCCCCCTTCTCAAGTAGTATTACTATCTTAAAATTATATATAAGTGATAAACAAGGGGAAAATGGTTTAAATGTACCCCTCTTAGCTTCTTGTTAAATGTACCTAACATTGGTTAAAAATGAAAATGTACCCTTAGCTTGATCCAGTCGTGTAGAAATGAACTTTGATTTCATATCAAGTTCTTGGATTGCACTTTCAATGGTTATTTCGATTGAGTTCTAAATGTCCCCTATATTTGTCAAAATATCCTAAATCTTAAAATTATATACAAAATGTCCAAAATCATTGAATAATAATACAAAAACTCTAAAATTGCATACTTGCCAATGTAAAATGTCCTAAATCTCATAATTATAATACAAAATGTTTTAAATTTCAAAATTATAATACAAAATATCTTATATCTTAGAATTGTAATACAAAATGCCCTAAATTTAAGCATTATAATACAAGAGGTCCTAAATRTCATACTRTCAAACTTAAAATGTCCTAAATTTCAGAATTCGTTGCAAAATGTCCTAAATCTCATATCATATGTGAAATGTCTTAAATCTCATATCGGGGAAAAATGTCCAAAATACATACTTTCCAATGCTAGATGTCCTAAATTAGACCTTCATCATCTAGAACATATTCATTCTCGTTAAAAAAAGGAAATTTTGCGAATAACCCCCACACTTTATAGCCTATTTGCGAATTACCCCCAATTTCATTTGAAATTAAAAATAACCCTCACACTTTGTCAACGTTTAATGATATACCCCCATTTATTTATCTCCGTTCACTACTACAAAAAAGTCCAAGAAACCGGTCAAAAATGGCTAAGAGACCGCATTACAACCGGTCCTCAGCCATAGGCCTTAGGTGAAGAGACCGGTTAATAATTGCGGTCTCTTAAGACAAGCAAAGAGACCGTTATGTAAAACCGGTCTCTTAAATATCAACATAAGAGACCGTATCTGTGAAGAACCGGTCTCTTAGGTGGATCAAAGAGACCGTTTTGTTCAGAACCGATCTCTTGATTCCCTAAGAGACCGTTTTTTTTATAACGGTCTCTTTGAGTATTTTATAATTAAAAAAAAGTACAGTAGGTGGAGGTCCCACCTACTGTACTTTAAAGAATTGATAATAAATACGAATGAATTACATACATACGAACAAAGCAATATTTCTAAAATACAAAGTAACTACTTAGTACATAATATCTACATATAAATTTTTAGAAATACATACCAATATATGACACTACTTAGAAATAAAGTAATGAAACAATTCCGAAAGCATAGTAATGACCCAAATCCTCTTGTCTACCAGTGAACCGATCTTTCATTATCACAACTGCCATCATCTTGCGAAATCGAATAAGCCAAACTCCAGTAAAACACCAACGCTGAACTGAGACACAAGGCCCCAAAAACTCAAAATAAGGGAAAAAGAAAAAGAAACAGCACCTTACGTTAACGTAACAGCTAAGGGTAGTCTTCAGGCACTGCGACGACCACAATAGTGACCTGCATTGTGAAGCAGTTGGTAAGAATATGAACAGTGCCACAAAATCAAGAACAAGTGAAGAATCAATCATACGCGAATATGAAAATCCCATCACACCATTTAGCCGCACTGTTTTGAATGAGCATTAGTAAGAGTGTAATATTCTGATTGCTGTACTTGAGCCCGGGCGAATGAGGGGAAAAAGGAAACCCTGTAAAGGGGTTTCTTTCACCCGGTGTCCTCAAGAGATTACTTGCCATCAGCAAACCCCACTCGGTATTGATTCCAACACCGGATTTTTTTTACTTAAACAATTACAAGCAACTCATATCTCAAAATCAAAGCCAAACAGCAATACAGATTGCAAATAGAATATCAGCAGCTCAAAAAATAAATGCGCCACATAATCAAATAGAATTATAACCATATATTTCCCAACAGCCATTTGCCACTTTGCAACCAGCTAAAAGAAAGGGTGAACGTATCATCCAATCACTCAATCTTACTGCTTCACCAATGCCTGTTTTTGCACACCAACTTCCCTGAATAGTTTTCTCAAATAGTGACAGTTTTCCGCTACATAGAACGTATCGGTTTTAAAGATTCGATGAATGTACCAACATTATCATAGAAAGAACAAATCAAATCACAGAAAATAACAACAGTAATCGAAAATCAAAACCTGAAATTTCCATGTAGAAAATCCAAGAATATGCAAAAAATACGGAGTGTATGTTTTAGGATATTTGCTTAAGAAGAACACATTAAAAGGAGATATGTACTAAAATCAAAAATAGACAAACACAATAACTGAAGACATTCGAAATATAAGAAAAATAAACAACAAGATTATGGTATCTTACCAAGCAGAATTATCTCGCATTCTCAAAAGAAGATAATAAAAGTATTGGTAAAATCCACATCCCAAAACAAAAACATCAGTAAATCAAATATCATACAAAGTATAAGTAGAAAGCAAAATAATAATAAAGACGCAATATGCACAACCAATGAAGTCCAGGAATATAACGTAACTCAAAGACTTTCAAAATAGATAAATAATCCTAACAGTTGAGCATTATAAAAAATGAAGAACCAGTAATAATAAATAAATCTAGAATCCTAAATGTGCAACTAACATATAATTCAGAAGATAACGAAACCATTGGATACAGAAATGAATGAAAAATTCTATCTATGTTAAAAGAATCAAAATACACTGTATGTAAACTATCTCTGAATTGTAAGAAGAAATTACAATTATAAATCAATTCACAAAAAATATAGAATTTAAGGATAGTATAAACAACAGATAACTAAGATAATACAGCAAGATTGAAAAATCGAGACAACACACAAGTCAAAATGTACAACAAAACTCCGATATGAAAACCTAGATTCTAATGAAAACTACTACAGCAAATGGATGTAATGCAGATTTTTAAAATGAAAAAACAAAGAAATCAAGAGAAAACGAAAAAAAAATCAAATCGGTAAAAATCAAGAAAAAAGCAAGCATTCAAAAACTTTCCTTGAAAATGCTCAACGTCTGATTTGCGATCCATGCGTGCGATTGTAGAAGCAAATATTCAGATACGGTAAATTGAGTATTATAAATTGGACAAGATGAATGATGAAATCAAGGAAGAGATTGTAGATGAAGGGATGATGAATTTCAGAAATGAAGAAGTTTGAGAGAGCTGATATGAGAGAGAAGAAGAAGGGAGGAGAGAGAAGGGAGGAGAGAAGGGGTACATTTATGCGTGAAATGGGAATATGGGATGAGTGGAGTGAGTGGAGTGAGTATTAATTATTTATGACAAGATATGAAATGCGTGAATGGAATCCAATGCTATCTATCCAGCCAAATAAGAAAAAAATTTAAAAAATTAGAAAATCAAAGAGACCGTTATACTTTTAACCGTTTCTTGTGAATTTTAAGAGATGTTGTTAAAATCGGTCTTTTATAGGAATTAAGAGACCGGTTTTCATGATATCCGGTCTCTTACTTAAGAGACGTTTTTATACACACGGTCTCTAAAACTGGTGCCTAATCCATTTTTGTGGGTAGGTTAATTCTTAACAGAGTGCCTATAAGGGTGGGCCCACCTTTTTTCTATTTAATCCCCTTCAATTCACAACGACTCTTCCTCTCTCTCTCTTTGACTCTCAACGGCTAATTTTTTTATTCCTTTTCAATTCACATCAATTGCAAACATCTCAAAATTCAGCAACAACAACATGATAATTGAAGATTCAAGGACTTTAAATTGAATCAGAATGAATTGCATTTAATTTTCCCCAACAATTGCACAAAAAATATATAAAAACAGACCCAACAACATCAACAAATCAGCATCAATCGCATAAAACCCAAAAAGTAGAGTTTTCCAACCAACAACACCAAACAGATTCCCAACGAAATTCGACAATAAAGCATACAATTACAACATTAAAATAGCATAATAAACAAATAATCACACAAATTTCGAGCAATAAACAACTAATTTGACAAAAATCGAAGATTAAACAAATAAARAACAAAAATAAAAAAATACAAAAAACAGTGAATTACCTATTTTGGGCAGCTCCTTCACGTTTCACCTTCATAATGCTTTTATCTTTGTCAGTAATTGAAGCCATGAGAGAGATTGACACACAAATGAAAGCTTAGCAAAGAGAGAGAAGAAGATGACGAGTGAGAGAGAAGAAGATGACGAGTGAGAGAGGAAGTGAAGAGGAGATGAAGAGTGAATGACTGAGTTCAACACAATTGACTTGGGAGGGGTAAATGGGTAAATTCAAGATCTCAATTAAGAATTAACTTAGATAAGTGAAATGGGGGTAATATTATTAACGTTGGACAAAGTGTGGGGGTTATTTTTAATTTCAAATGAAATTGGGGGTAATTCGCAAATAGGCTATAAAGTGTGGGGGTTATTCGCAAAATTTCCTTAAAAAAATAGAACATATTCATTGCTCTATACAAGCGAAATTGTTTGCTGTAAACTTGTGCTAATGTGGCACTATTTTATTCTGATTTTGCTTAGGAAAGTTAGTAATAAATGAGCTTATATGATTATTGTATGAGATACCAGCCAGCTACATCCTACATCAACTTAGCTCTTGTAATCCACCATAAAAATCATCRAGATTGGAACAAATGCAGTACCTTAGAATGACGAATCAAGTCTGAAACAAAATATACTAGGAAAAAAATGAAACTCATCCAAATCCTGAGCTTAAAGTGCTTCTAATTAAAGTTTAACTCATACCGAAGCTTGCACACCCTCTTCGGCCTTTTCTTTAGGGATATTTAGACCTTTTTATTATTTCTCATTGTACATTACTCTTCTCTTAGTTGAAGTTAAGTCAAGAAATGATAAGATCATTAATCATACTATATTGGAAAAATTAACAGGTATAATCCCACCTTTGGTGGGTCTTCCAAAAATAAACCCACCTTTGGATTATTCCAAAATAATCCGACCTTTAATGTGTGTCTTCCAAAAATACACCCGATTACCTCCTACCTTTTCAACCGATTAAAATCTTATTAATTTTTTTGTTTTCCTTTTTTTTAAAAAACCCACTCATCTCACTATCTCTCCTCTGCTCATTCCCCCCTCCCACGTTGCTATCCCTCTCTCCTCTGCCTCTCTCACTCCTTTCCAAATTCATGCTTCATTTTTTCACATTCAAGCTTCAAACATGGCAATTTTTCAATTACTTCGGTTCCCCCAAATCACAAATTCCATCTCCTATCCTCCCAATTAACTTTAATCATCTTCTTCTAATAAACACAGCAAAAAGCCTAATTGTTCTAGCCATTTTCAACTTCACCAAAATCTGATATTTTTCAATCAACCGTAAAGCATTCCCGAATTAAGGCGATGAGGGTTGCTGGCGGTGAGGGCTGGCGAATTTTGGAATAAGTGGGTTTAGGGTGATGAGGGGTGGTCGTGGCTAGGTCGTTGGTGATGAGGGGTGATCGTGGCTCGGTGGTTTGGATGTGACAAGGGGTGGTGAAGGGTGGTCGTGGCTGGGTAGGTTGAGGTGGTGAGGGTGGTCGTGGTTGGGTGGGTAGAGGGTGAGGGGTGGTTCTAGTTGGATGGGTTAGGTGATGAGGGTGGGTGCGTATGTGTACGTGGGGTGTGTGGTGGTTGTGGTGCGACAGTGTGGGTGGCGGCTATGGGGGTGACGTGGCAGGTGGCCTGTTGAGGTGGGTGATGTGGCAGTGGCATGGGTGAGGTGGCAGGTGGTTGTGGGGGTGGGTAAGGGGTGTTGGGGGATGGTAGTTAGTTAAGGATTAATATGGGTAATTTTAGATAATTTAAGTTTAATTTTAGTTTCACCAATGACAACTTGACATGTGTGTATTAATAATCAACAGGTAAAAAAAGTTGCATAAATAGATGGTTAGTCCCATACATAGCTAATTCTTGGGATTTCGTAATTTTCTATAATAGAAAAACGTGAAAGATAGGACATTTTTGGAAATCATATATAACGCAACTTAAAATTTTAAAAGTTGACAGGATTAATATAGAATAATAATCCAAGGTGGATTTATTTTATATATTGGCTAACTAGTCGGCATGGCAAAAGCATCCCCCACAGAGGTGGGGATAGTATAAATAACATGTTGCTAAAAAGTTTTGAATCTACTAGATTTATATGTAAATTAAGGAGAAATAATACATGATAATGACCAATAACCTCTAGAATCGTAGCTTATTGTAAGGATGTTTAAACATTGCTGACTGTATAATATTTACATTACAACAATGTATTTGATCATATTCACAACCCTAAAATGCAGACGGAGATCTACACGTGTATCATTAAGTCATCGTATACTGTTTAACACATTCGCAACACAACCAAGTTGGGTGGGTACTATATTCTAACACTAAGACAGAAATACAAACGAGAATCAATTAGCCTATCAATGGTTGGACAAATTCTTTATAACAATTGTTATCTAAACATCTACTCCGATGAGACATAAACATGTATGTTAAAAGTCATAAATCTGCTGATATTTGTATTAAATAAAGCAAAAACAGTTCTTCTATAAGGAAATGATAAAAACTACACATATAAATAACTTTTCTATGAGAAAGTATTTGGGCTGAAGGATCACTTAGAACAATTGGTAGCCGAAATTGTCTACGGGCATACAACAATTGTAACTCATATAAATACAAGAGGACGTAGTAATCGCAAGTTCAACTAGAAACACTAGGCATCAACACCATTAATAATTTTATCAGCAAAATAGCTCACTACTATCACTAGATTATGACAACAATTACCAAAAATGTTCTGAGGTAAATTGATGTAACATACTTTCTATGGCAAATGAGAACTGTCCTATATCACTGCATTAAAAGCAATGCAAAAACGAGTTAATCGAATCACTTTATTCTATACCAACTCATAAACTGTTTTGCTGAAATTTACAGATTAATATTAATAATATAAAAAGGTGCCTACTATTATATGACTTAGTCCCGCCAGAAAATATTGGCATACACACTTAGCTGAGATCCTCTTATATTCCCGATCCGAAGCATCATCGTAAATTAATTTAAGTAATAATTTCTCACTATTCACAAAATTATCATTCAGTTAACAACGTATAAAGTCAGGTTGTACACTCATTACAACAAAACGATGCTTTAGCTATTCGTTCGTCAATGTCAATCTGGAGCTTTATTACTCATTATTCTCTAATTTCTTCTCTCTATTCATATAATATCTATACTCAATTCTTATCCATAATAAAGATAACTACTAAGAAATACTGAGGCATTATAGCCTCATGTTTATATATAAGCATGTCGTTGATTTTATACGTACTATATGGGTACTATGTGGTACATGTCCACTCAAATATTCTATATTTGTAATGCTGAGTTAGCCGTAGGTGCAGCTGCCCAACACTACTACATTTGATGTTAGCCGTGTTGTTTGGCAAAGGCGTTAAACACCTTTGTACACGAGCAGGATATACTACGGTCTGAATCCTTCGCTCTCAACAAACACCATGGTCATGATTTCTAGGGCTACTGGGGCAAACCGAAAGGACAGCAGGTCCCCATTACCGTGCGGTTCGGTTCGGCTGGAGTTGGGTTCAGAATATACCATATATAAGGACTGATGGGCACGATATATATTTTGTGAGCCTATAGAGCAAAATATACACAGATGGTAGGTAGGTTTGTGTAGTGTAATACCGGTTGCCATAAAGATCTATGCAACATTTAATAGGAAAATAATATGAGAGCCAGTTTTGGTTACATCTTAAGAGCAACCTTGGGTCGTTCAGCCATGCGTTTTATTAACTAATGGGCAAACGATTCATACGGAGGAGCATTTGACATTTGTGGCTCAAAGAGGCTTTTTCACCGAATATGCTGTGACAAGTGGGTACTGATATACCAGGGTAGTGTCATTAGACTCCAATCTTTTGTATCTTTCATGCATTTATCGGGATTAGTCGCAAATTAGCTTAGTTGCGATGCCTACGGTTGTACTCCAACTTTGTAGAAGACTCTGGTAGCTCAGTTATTGGCATCGAATTGGGCTATTGGGCATGAATTATGTGTGACAGAGGAGCCGTGGTATAAATCGGATTACTATGGTCTGGGCATGGCACGATCAACCAGGGGTCAACTAGGATACACTACTAGCTCTTCCAACTGTCAACATACCAGGACCCTGATTTGCAAGTCAGAGAACGAGTGTGATATGCAATGGTCCTGGACTCAAGCCAAGTTTAATACCAAGGCCATTGGCAGCTCAGATAAATTGCTATTATTACCTACATTATGGGTGTAGTTTTGTCTTCATATAATAAGTGCGAATTTAAATTTGGAACTCTTTTTTATAAGGGCATCAATAATTAATAATAAAGTGCAACAATTTCAAACTGATAATACCAAGGATTCCAAAGACTGCTATGAACCAAGCAAAGAGGGTATAAAGTAATTAAAATTTCGTAGAGTAATTGTATATACATTACTAGAACTATAAAAGCCTACAGTTTTGATCACCAATACGCACTTAGACAATCTTACAAAAATGTAGACAGGTTTATATAGATGATTTTACGGTTTGTGGCCGATACCCTAAAGGCGCAACGCTATATCTAAATCACTCACCTAATTTATGGGCGTGTCACTCCATCCATCTCAAAACAGATATTCAACTATTATACATTTAACAACGCTTCCAAAAGGCTCACTCAAAAAAGAATTTAAAATGATAGCCACACATAGGTAATACAAAACACCAAAGAAAGATAATAAACTCTCCCGTATTCTTCCTCTGAGAACGACATTCATCGGAGCACACCAGTAGCGGTTTTTTTCGGACTTTCGATTATTTCCTAAGGTGATCAATTCAAACCTCGGTGTTCGTGACAAGCCCTTCACTTCTCTGTGAGAGTTTTCACCCTTTGTTCTCGTACGAAACAACATTGTCTCAGGCCTTATATCAATGGAACAGGTAATCTTCACTTCTCCGTCTTTGCTTGAATTCAACAATGCATGCATTCCAGTGTATTTACGCTCTAACACACATGCCTGTGTGTGATACGTCTAGAGTAGTTTGTAATTTGTTTTGTTTTTATCCCTTTGTTTGCAGGGGGTTTGTGGTTGGAAATCTGTAATTACAGTATGTCAGACACCTCAACGTCTCCTGCTAAGTGAGAGATACTATGCGATCTCAGTGAGCCAACTCAGGAGGTCAATAGCCTAAATGATGAGGAACTTAGCTTGATTCTAGCGAGTTCACAGCCGCGCTTAGTTGCGCTGCCGCTAGGAAGTCACGGGAGACTAAGTGTGACTTCCAGACCTAGTCCTCTGTACCTGCGTCAGGACTATGGCCTAGGAACGTACAGCCAGTATGCGCCTTCACCAACCCTACCAGAGGGGACTGGAAGGTAGTGGGTTCGTTCGAGCATTCCTGTCACACGTGCTCCAGGACGACTGATCGAGCTGCCAGGGCTGTTCCTGCCGGCCTACAATGCAGAGGAGCCGTGGCACAATGGTTAACAAATTTGCATACCGCCTGTCTTTTTGGCATCTGTTCTGGTTCCAGTAATGAGAACAGATACTAGGGGCTACGGCTAACTAAAAATATTGCAATGGACAGTGTGGTCTAGGGCACGTGGACAAAGCCCCTAAGTCATACGTAGGTATGGGGGGTAAAACTTTGAAGCACCCGATACCTGGACCTGGTAGCCACATTGGACTTTCTGAACTGTGAATTGATGCCTGTAAGCATGGGCAGGTATTGTTGGAATCGGAAAAATGAATTGGCCCTGTCACTATCTCTTTCCGACTGGTCCTGGCACCCCTGATTTTTCTACAAAGAGGATTATGCTTAGAGAGCGCTGGTCGACATCAGGCGAGCTGGGAAACTGTAGTGGTTTCTGGTGGTTCTAGGCTTAGGCTTTTTGGTCTGAGTGATTCTACCCAACCCTTTTGAGCGGGGCTTTTCTTCTCGACCCAATGGGGTGATCTCAGATCCCCGTATATCATTGCCCACTATCAAACATGAATTGGCGCGCAGAGCTATAGTGTTACACCTTAGGATGCACCCCTGTTGCCATGGCATGAGCTAAATGGACGAACGAATCGTGGGGCATTAGGCCTTATCCCAGTTCGCAGCCCATAACGATGTCAAGTACAGATGAGACTTAAGGTCAGTACTTCATTACTGGGTCGACTATCTCTGGAGTTGGAGATATACTAAACTCACAGTGTTTTCAGGACTGCAATTTCTAGGCTACTAGCAATACAGACAGGCGGACCCCAAGTTAGGACTGGGCTGGTACTCCAGCCATATGGAGGTTGAGGACCAAAGGAGAGAAATGTCATCACATCTATTGCAACCTCTCTATGCCTCTCAGCTGAGAAATGCGCTACCAAGAAATGGACTAACAAGTGCAACAATGAGCTGTGTGTGCGTTGAGGGAAAACCAAACTAATGTCTAGTCGAGAAACACCCTACTTGCTTATCTAACAAGGACCAGCGACCTATGACTAAACCAGAGATATATATGAAGGCCCTTGATGCATTGGATAATGCCCTTTCTCTCCCCAGCTCCTTTCTCTTGACCCATATACTAACGATGTCACAGAGAAGACCAAACATCATGATGTGGTTTCAGGCCCTTTGGGGCCAGGTCAAAGGGTAGGAGCCCAGGACTTCACACCAAAATACTGGTTTGCCCATTCTTGAAAATTTCCGATGTTAAAAGGGTGGAGTCTTATTGCGTGGTAACGACTCGGGGGTTGAGCAGTAAAGTGTCCATGTTCCCAAAAGCTATAAGCTTCAGTTGAACTGAAGCCTTTGTTAACAACTATAGGCTTCCCTACCCATTCATGACAATTTACACTATTTTTTGCAAACTGATTTTTGGCTCAATAGGCAAAAGAATTTATACCCTATCGGTTTTCTTCAATGTTTACTTAGTACAGGCTGGAGCAGCTTGGGGAACATTGAACTGGGTCCAGTTTCTGAACTTGAAGAGGACCCCATCTGGCAGCATTGTCATCCTGTCCTCGAGAGTCTGGTGGCTTGAGGGATCAGATTGTGACCCTCTGACAACTGGTGATCGCAGGAGGTTTCTTCCCAACTGGTGAGGAGCAAACCTACGATCTTGGACCTCGCAGTAACTTTGACAACCACCAATCACCATAGTCTAGAGTACCTCAGGAGCTGGTCAGGAACCTCGCAGGCTACTGTGCCCGGAAATGACACATTATTCAGGGGGCCATCACAGATGTAGAAGAAAGAGCATCAAGAGGAATGACTTTGATCTCACTAGTCCTATCAATAGTCTTTTATTCTGCTCAGGCTGAATAGGAGACCTTAAGACAGCTCCACTCCCACATCGATAGTGTGTGTGAGAGAGTCCTCATTCTGTGTTCACGACTTCAGCTAGGTCTACTTCCATGTACAGAACGCAGACGGCTCACAGGATGCCTGCCTGATTTGGAACCCACCACCCCCGAAAAGTACCTATCCCCCACCCACACGTTTCTCAGCGGAGAGAAGCCCCTCTCGTCCATTGAAGGGGGAAGGATTGTAATCAGGGGTGGTGTGCATGGTAGTTCCAGCTGGTCGTGGGCAAGGCTCTGGTTGGTCAGCTCTCCGGTTGCCTCCAGTCACAGGCTTGAAGGGATTCACCATCCTTGTTGGAGTTGACAAGGGTACACGTAGGAACGGTTGACGAGAGGTGTGTGGAGGCTCCTGTCGATGGATGGTAGATAGGCAGGCGAGAGGATTTAGACAAGAGAGAATTGATACAACAGAGAGATCGTAGGGCGTCCAGGTTTGC
This sequence comes from Bassia scoparia, assembly GCA_008642245.1. Lineage (NCBI taxonomy): Eukaryota > Viridiplantae > Streptophyta > Magnoliopsida > Caryophyllales > Amaranthaceae > Bassia > Bassia scoparia. The sequence continues at coordinate 27,036 of SNQN01002249.1, read as the reverse complement.
ACTGACATCCAAATGGTCACTGTAATGCGAGTTCAGGGTGGTGGACATCTTGCCAATCCAGGCTTGGTCGGGAACAAATTTCGAATGCCCTTCCTTCTGCCAGGTCATTCTCGTCTCTGTCTATCTCAGGGCCAGGCCATGGGCCTTCCTCTCACTCTTGTTTATCTCTCTTCCTTGAGATAAAGGAAAGGATAAGTGAGGGTGATGAAGTAGATAGAAGAAGTGAGAACTAAAATGGGAGGTATTGCTGAGAGAGTAAAAAGCTTGAATCTTTGAGTCACACCATAGAAGGAAGAATTGGGAGAAAGAAGAGACTTGTGGTTTACAATCGAGGAATGTAATATGAAGGAAGAGTATGATCATTAGAGCCATACGTAGTCGAATTCCTTCCACTTTGTTGTACCACAATTTGAACTTTATAGAATCACCTGATGACTAATCTCTAAAAAAACTGACATCTTTAAGCAAAAACTGTTTGATCAAATGAATTTCTGAATGTGAAACAAGCTATGAAAGATGAGTTTCAGTTGGGCATTTTGTCGAACAGTTGGTGGTCAAGTTTATGTAAGCTAGAGTGAAGCTTATGCTTAGCCATAAAAGCAAAATATTCTCTTGTTGCTCTGAACAACATAATCTTTGTACTACTTCGTTAACTTGTGTATCTGATCAGTGATGTTCCCGAATCCCAACAATGTGGTATAGCTGAATAGCTCT
>SNQN01002249.1:0-14985 GCA_008642245.1 Bassia scoparia | reverse complement strand
ACCCCGCCGGTCATAATAATCAAATGGTGGCAACTCCCGAATCACTGTATGCGGAATCTAACGTTTCCTCCGTGAATTCATTGTTCTCTTTTCGTCCCTGACCCATTGTTCGTCCTCTCTTAAGCATTAGTGGTTTGTTTAAATTCACTTCCCCTAACGCCTATCATAATGACTTAAACGTTTACAAATTAATAATCGCACCCACATGTTAGTAATCAATATTAATCATGTTCTAAACATTACGAGAAAGGTGAAAGCATATTGATAGCCACGAGAGCCTCAACTAATAAATCAGTAGAATAGAGCCTCTAATTGGCTACTTTGGCAATTGATCGGTCATTCTAGTTCAAAAAGTGTGATATTCTAGAAACTACTAATACGCTCATCACAATTCTGAGTTAAGCAACAACCATCATCACTCAACCTTTTGGTGTGAGCAGAAATAATCTTGCAGCAAAAACTAGAGCAAAGTTGAGGTGTTTTGAATACGAAAAATATCGAGTACGAGTTTCTTATCCAATTATGCAATAGGCTACAAATGCCACCACATATAACTGTCATGACATAATTCCACATGTCAATTGGTAATTCGCAATTTTTGCAAATTGCAAGTTCAATGAAAATCGTTTGGGGTCAATCAAACGAAATAATATGAATAATCCATATTCAACAATAAATTGAGACGCGACATATGAGCAACATTTGCCAAACAGTGCTTGAACTACTATACCACAAGAGACTATTGCACTCTAATGCAGATTTAACGCTTTCTCAAGGAGTTATTTTTTAAAATACAATCTATCACATGATAAGAGTTCATGAAAGAAATAAAGATAAAGGAGAAGTAAACATTGACAGGAGTGACAATTTGATATCTAAAAGTACTTACCGATTACATATAGTGTGATAAGACCTAGAAGCCAAGAAGGTGAGTAATACATAGAATGCGCAATCGCTAAAGGTAAATCAGAGATATCAAGAGCAAAATTGGCCAACTTGTGGCAAAAAACGTGGGAGAAGTGAAGTGTGATAATGTGCTCGCGAAAGCCAGGAATTCATATCAGGTGGTAAATTAATAAAAGTCAATAGTTCAGAGAAACGGAAAGACTTAAGAGCTTTCAAACCGCACGAATTTCTTGGGGTAACACTTCTTCATATTGGAACACTATTGGTCTTTTTAAGGGCAAAAGTTTGGTCTCAAGATATATGCGTAAGCGCACCTTTTACATATTAGACAAAATGACGACAACTCTCAATGGACGATTACTCTTACTAACCCACCTTATCCCCTATCAGAAGTAAAGTAAAAACTAGTATTATGAACATACTAAATTGCAATGAACTCCAATCGAATATTGCCTATGCAAGCAGCAGGATTAGTCGCCATTTAATTCTTCTCCAACTGCTAGAAGCAAGTTCGGATAAGAACTCGAAACCTTAAAGTTAAGAAAAAATATCTTTCATCAAATACAATTTCAGGCATACATCAAAAGGCAGTATCATTTATAATCTTCTCCAATTCATCTCTGTAACACTTGAAATATATGCTTGATAATCCGTACACGTTGTACCCATCCAAGCTAGAATCATCTGTTTTACGTTGCTCAACAGTTAATTTTATGGAGTCGGCGTTTTTAACGACGTACCACGACATACTGACTCTCGCACTCGCATGCAATTTGACATGTTGGACTATCGCAGAGAAAACCACTATTATAAAAACAACACGTATGATATTACGTGAGCCAAGGATGTCATAATTGACCTCGCTCCCAAAAAACGATCACACACAAATTAACAAATGACAACTTGTATTAGTAGAGAGATGATACAACTTAGTTGTGGGGTCGAGATCCATGAGAGAGCACCAAAATGTAGGATGATTCCTCGAGACGTACGATTTCTCGCTCTTCCTTTATTATTAGATACGTACAAGGAGGATTGGAGACGTATCAATATGTTCATTGAGATGAAACTCGGAAGATATTTGCTAGTTCTTAGATTTGCGAAAAGTGGCGATCAGTACTTCCCTTTGCTGGATGGCTTTACTATCCTTGCCATTGAGTAGAATCCCACGCCCCTCCTCATCTATTACTAGAGTTCGGATACAACTTAGGAAACACACAATGAAACATTTGGGTACCTAATCCATGCCTACAGGGACTTGGTTCCAAGACCCAAGCTACAGTCATCCAATATTACTCTTCTTTCGTAATTCCCGACGTAACTCTGATCGCAAGGTGATGACTGGGCTATAATTCAAATATCAAAAATCGCTCAGAAAAGCCATCGCCTAGTAATATCATGCTTAAAAAAGTATAGGGGAGGAGAGGAAGAGAAAGTAACATCGAGAGAGAGATCGCGATGACTTCAAAAGGAAATTAAATCAATCTTTCATACGAGGGGCTTTCGCTCTTTTGCGGCTTCTGCCACTAAAAACTCCTAATACGACAATCGAACAATCATCGATCAATCGAAACTAGAAAGCATGTTGGAACAATACCCTTCCCTACGAACCACTGGGACAGCAGTTTATTCATGTCTCTACCTAGTACCATAAAAAGTCATCTCCTGTCGAAACAAAACATAAGAGTAGATCCCTTCTGTTAGCTCATAGTATAATTCTATGTAGAGTTATCTGGCTTTACATAAAAGAAATATTTAGATATTTTCTCATTAAAGGCATTATCTATACAAAGGAACAAGGACATCATATATCGTACCACGATCGAAGGGGCCACATATAAAGTCCCCTCGTCGTTAGTGCGTGGCCGCTGTTCTCTTCGCCCAGAAACGGTTTCCGCGATCCAGAGCCTAGGCCACACATTTGCTAACAAAGGATCATTTGTAGAATACCCAGGGCTACTGTCGATCCCAAATAATCCCTGCTAACTCATACTATAAGATAAATACTCTCACATACCCCAAACACCTCCAGTGCAAAAGAAATGTTCAAACACAAGGATGAATAGAACAAAACAGCATGGATCTCAGTTGAAGTCGGAGCCAAGTAACACATCACAACAGAACCGCCGGCGAACGGATCTTGCCCTACAAAGGCGGATTGCATAACTACACTAGTGTTGAACTTAGAGATGGAGACTCGATTTTATAAGTGTCCACAGCCGAATCTTTATGACCATTGCCTCAATATCGACGATTTTTCTCATACTAAAGTAACAGAGGTAAGGTCTGGTGAGCCCAATGCTCCGCCATAGACCATCAGTGGCTGGTAAAGAGACACAAAGCGATAATTAGTCCAATCGTACCCATTATATAATATAACTTTAGAGTCGCCACAGGGTGGATATCTGAGAGAGTGCCCGGCAAAAAAGCGAATTCAGGCCTTTAATATTTAGATATTTAACTGCTGTAAAGAAGCATAGAGGAGCATCTTAGAGAGCCGATCACAAATATATTCCCAATCGACACAAGATCTGCGGTATGCGACTATGCCACCTGCAAAAGCACAGGTCCTTCGCAGCATCTTACAAACAAGTGACGAGCCTCATGGGATAAGTGATCGCTTGTAAGGGATGCAAATGTATCTCCTCATTTCTTGTGCGTGAATTGGGAGGCTAAGTGGAAAGAGCTATGGACACTACTAGCCGTCCAAGACCATGTTACTATAACCACCAACAAGGTTCATTATTGGGTTCATTCTGGTACTAGTACAATGGATTGTACGCTCAACAATTACTCACTAGGCAGGTAGCCTATAGAATCGCCTTCTGTTCACGCAAGAAACAAATTGTAACTTCTATGGCATCCGTTAGTGCGAAATGGCATCCAACCCTGAGCGCTCACGAGACGCAGACCCACTAACATACCTTCCAATTGTGCCCTATGGGTCAAAAAAAAAGCAATCCTTGGGAAACGGTAGAAAACGGAAGGTGCCCTAGACTCCTGCAAGTGGACAAAGACTTTAGAAGGTATTTCTAAATGCTCGAACAGACAAGAAACATCTTCATGTCACTTCTCAGGATGCCGCCAGAACAATGAGTAGGATGACAGTAGGTAATCTGTCTCTTTAGAACTAGAAATTTAATCCGACAATGCACGTAGATGAAGCACGATCGATTGGGAACCTTACTGGTTAACACTTGAGGATACGCATAGAAATGAAATTTGCTTTCATAGATAATTTTGCACCCTGAAGCTCACCCCGCTATCTTATATGACGGACCGGATACTACTAGAACTACAATCTTCTAAGATCTATACTTGGCTATTCTCTGTAAGACTCTTACTAAGATAACAATTAAAAAAGACACTCTATGGGCGCTATTTCCGCAATTGAAAAGGTGGGGGTGACACTGAATTGTAGGTGAACAGAACAGGGACTAGAGCTTCCGCATTCCTATATTGATATCCCTTTCTTGAGAGTCGCAGCTAAACCTGGGTAACTTGTGCAATAGTGTCTCTGTTCTCGCTGAGTACTGCAGGCGTCGGTACTCATGTAGAGACTGCGCGATGTATGCTGACATCATCTTAAGGCAAATAATAGGCATCCAAACTAACGAGCAAATTCTGCGTGGGAAGAAGTAGATAACAATAAACATGTCCATAATGAAAAGAACGAAAAATAAGAGAAGATCAGGCAGTGCGCAATCACTATATACTGCTGAGTTCCTTCGTGAAAAATTTTTTGGGGGTGGCGTAGTGTGGAATGATAACACACAGCCGTCAGGTGGTACACTTAAGTTTAGCCTGCATTCTGCAAAGGGCGGTCTTCACCATTTATGTTGACTTGAACTCCGTAATAATTAAATATCTGTGAATCTATTCGTTTAGAAACATGCGACAACGCTCAAATCTTTCATGCAATACAGCCTACAAGGAAATGCAGCTTGCCACAATACCATAAAAAATCCACGATACTCCATTGCTTTCCCTACGATCGCTATAAACACCAATCATTCTAAGAAGCAAGTGAAGTACGTCGTGCACACACTACCTTCTTACAAGACACATTCAGTCGTAGGAAATTTGCTGCAAAAAAAGTGACACAACCATGAAATTAAGTTATAATTAAAATAAAGTTACGCATGGTCGTTTGGCTTAGCAGGCTTTTGGTCTCGAAGATTCAAAATAAATAACTTTTATCACTGACAGTCGGATTCGAGCGAACTCATCGAAATGGGTTGTGTAGCGTCCAAGTCACGGAATACCGTGCTAGCATGGGAATCAATTTCCCGTCATGGAGTCAGCGATATACATAACGAATAAAAATATCAGAATAAACACGCGCGAAAAATAACGTTTGGCTATCTAAACCCTCTGACACGCGGTTTGAGGACGACTAGCTGACTTGATAAGACAACCAGGACAACAATTTCAAGGTATATTTGGTATTGTCGATTTTAGAAAATTAATCTTCCCGAGATTCTTATCGTTAGCAAGAAGATAGCACTGAGACATGCAATAAATACATAAAAGTGCAAATTGTAGCGCGTTATACCACCTTAAGGGAAACACCTCTATCATTTACAATCTTACCCATGATTCCCGTATTATCTGCATGTCAGCACAAGAGTGGACACGAACCTAGGACGTGGGACATATCGTCGATTACCGCGTCAACGGTAGATTAGTTTTTTGTCAACAGATCACTGTTTCCTTATGCACTCAGCACTCTTTGATTGACCATTATCATAACGTGCACAACAAGATAATACCTGTCTGATTAATGTATTAGAAATGATTAAGTAGAAAACTAGATTGACTGCAGAACTAACACGCGCGTTCAACTCAATTAATTCATGTGACTGATAACCATATTCAATCGCCGACTACTGGAAACCTCTATACTCATTTATGTCCTGCAGTCCTTGATAGAACACATTAGGAGAACAAGACATCAAAATGCAATCTAAACATTCAACCAAGCTTGGTAAGAAATTCTACAGGCTTCGCTACAGCAAAATTTATATCAGAATTGCCAGTCTAGTCCGGAGAGATGCTATGAGTCATAGCTCCGTAAGATTGCTCAAATACTCAGCTCTCAACCGTCAAGACTCATTTGGAAAAATTTGATCTACCTCCAATATACCGTGATCAGTTCTTAAGAAGATTGCATGCGCTTATGTCATTATAAATTTGGCTTTAAAAATCTGCGATTGACGATGCAGTACGCTGTCAGATAATATCAGATCCTCTCTTGCGCAACATAGAGCTTAAAACATTGATCTTTCCATCGTCAGTTAAATATTCAAATGCTCTTAATTTATTTTATAAAATAACATAATAACAATACAGCAGTCGCCAGGTGACAAGAATAATCGCATATCAACCTAACACTTGCCCTATGTTTTTATAACAAGATCTGCCCTCCCAGATGCTTTTTAGAAAGAAAATTCACTGTCCTGATAATCTACCTCTCACGCGAACGAAGCCTGGGACATGCCTCTCATGCCTTTAAGCCCAAGATCTAAATCCATAGCCCAGGGCTCGTCTCCAAGCTGTATTATGATGGGAGGGTCGACATTGCCACGTTAGTCTATCCACAGTACATGGGAACGTATCTCTAACAAATGAATATACTACATCGCATATCATTGAGATACCTCACATTGAACAGGCGTGCTAAGTAACGGAAAGAACGAAACTCATTCGTTGCGAGTGGACAGGTTCATACATGCCCCTTTCGTAATTCGAAGTCCGATATTTAACTGATTCCCTATAAGTAACTACAGAACAGACAGAATCAAGATGCGAAGTCATTCGGTAAGGGATAGCGTATATTCCCCATTCAAAAATGTATGTCGGTCACCTCGAATTCCTTTGACATCGTGAACCCGTATTTTCTCGGCTATAACAATACAAGTATATGATTAATACCTTATCATTTTATTCACAAAGCAATAGCAACCAGAACCTGCGGCATTAAGTTCATATATGTTGTTCACATAGGGGAAGTGCCCTGCGTACAACAACATCACAGGGCGGCACCCAACACCTGTATCGAATTCAAGCCTGCATATGAAGGATACAGTCACATTAGAATTTAACGTAGTAAAAGTCGTTAACAGGCTTCATAAATCAGCATCTTTTATAATAACTAGGGCAAAGTATGTCACCAATTACAATGGCGTGCACCTTTGACAACACAAGCGTACATCATTAGGGCCTCACTCCAGATTGTTCTTCCATGCTGTAACTAACCATTCTAGCAAATTGCTACAGCCATGCATAGATAGATTTTTCAAATTACATAATGGAATAAATGGCTCGCATCAACTAATCCGCTCATCGAGCCTTATACGGCGGCTTTGGATATACAATAAATCACAGTATTCTTTTTCCTGGATGATACTCCTGGGGCAAAGTATTATATTTTTGCCATGCTGTCCTCAGTAATTTTCTTGGATTTGTACTTACTTAGTATGCTAAATCCTCTATAAGTCTAAGAAACCAAATAAACTCTAAGTAAAAGCTGGAGGTACACGATCAATCATGACAATCAAAGCTAGATTAGCCTTCGTGGACACTAGCTTGGAGGGAATTAAGTGCCTCACACCTCGGCTTTAGACTCGGTCACGTTGAATTCCTAGGGTTCGTTTAAGCACTAATCCCAATGAAGAGTCCGGAGATAACCTACGCCTTTGTGTAGTCCTGGACAACCCGCTTCCAGCTTGTAGTTGCGTTGTTCGGAGCTATAAACCATACATGCGTTGTCACAAAAAATAGCTAACCAATAATTGCTCCACACAATAATGGTTGTACGTGCTATGGTATGCTGTCTTCAGAGGACCTCTAATGAATTTACAAGATATAAACACTTATATATAATCAAGGCCAAGAGGTCAAGGATGTGTATACCTCATAATTGCTTGGACTCCGAATTTGCTCAATTTCCCTCTTCAAATAAGAATATTTTAAACCCTACGTTAACGACAATTCTTTCTAGTATTATTGGACTGTATCACAGGAAATTGGAAGAATTGAAGATCATAGTTCAATTCCTACTTTTCCTTGAATCTTCTTCCGTAAACATAACCTAAAGTTGCAATGACTTAATTCCATCCAGCTAGAAATACTTTGTAGCCTGTGGTGGGCTTATGACACAATATTGGACACACCACCAAAATACACAGTTACAAGAACGAGGATTACCACAGACGCACCAAAAAACAGAACTGCAACCTTATCTGAAAAAGCAGAAAACTCTGACTAGGATCGGTCAGTTAGATAAAATTACTCGATCAAACAGACTCCACTCATGCCAGTGGCTCTTCGGGTAATGTTGCAGGGACCCATGCAAACAAGTTTGCTTCTTATCGGGATACGATAGTTCTACAACCTGTAGAAAATAGTCCACAGCTATTGTGGGATCGTTACAAACACTGGTTTCTGGATTGAAATATATAAGACCAAAGTCAACGGTCTGATATAGTACAAGCACTAAGAGAAACCTGTAGATTGAAAGTAGTTCGCGACAGGGAAGTCCTCACAGTGACTGATCAACATGATATCACCTTTAATCAGATTAGCCCGCCAAGTTGCTTACCCACAGAGCATTAAGTGAATATAGATCCTAGCCGCTTAGAATCATAGAAAATTGTCTTTTCCAATTGATTTTTACGCTGGATGCTTGGGGGGGGGAAGGTCTACAATGCAATCTTACGCGCCACTCTGCGAAAGGATTAATGATAGGTTAACCTGAACATTTGTGCAACGAGTTTCTGCGTTTTTTTGTATAAAGCGTTCCAGAGACGACACCGTCGGCATATTCTCGGACAACTTCATGGCATCTCCTAGGACGCCAGTTAATATCCAATGCGGAAGACTTCTCTCTCAAAATCTCGTGCCCCAAAGCAGCAAACCGCATTAGGCCCTTATAAGATCAATGTCGCCTAGATCTCGCCAACTCCTCGGAAGGGGAGAATGCCAATTAAGAAAGAGAAGAGAAAGACTCTTAGAGCAGGATTGCCATGCAGATAGACAAACCAACAAGCCCGACCATCACATATTCGACCGTCTGCGTATCAAGGGATACCTGTTGCTTATAAGCGACTGACATCCATCCAGGTGCTGCACCGGGTTAATGAAATGAATCTCTTCTCGTATCATCGTTCTATACTTCTTCGATTCCTTTACTCCAAAAGACAGATCTTAGAGAATCCCCGCGCGGAACTTGCCGAACTTATAAGGCGTCGCTGATTATTCCAGACCGGAGGTACGTTAAACAAGTGAATGGTCAATACCTCGTTTCTTCTTTTACCATCTCCAAAGCCGCATCATTTCCTCATCTTTGCTCGTAATCCCCCTCGATTCCTCAGCACACAAACCACCAATAGAACAGACAGGCATCGAGTTCGTGCCAGCGCCTCACATGATCGAATCTCGCCACTACGCTCATTACAATCCTCGTTGTGTTGATGCTGCTAATTAATATCGTTCATGCGATACCAAATGTACCCCTTCGGGATTAAACAGAGATTCCCGCCTCCATAACCATTTGGTGAAGATTCCACCAAATAGCAGTCCAAACATCCTTGATGTTCAAGCCGTGGGTCTATTAATCTAAAATGAGTCCGCCAGCCTACCTTAAGCGTTTCCTAGGTCTGCAAACCAAGAAGAGAACACGCGTCAACAACAATACCCATTTCCAACATCTTGGCTGGATGATCAACTTTTCAAGGGTGCTGTGATTGTCCGTCAGTTGTGATACATCGGGAGCTCAAATAAGAGACGAAGCTTCATACCAACATAATGACCAAACAAACATCACATTAGGCACCTAGCGCATGTTATCCCGCTCCTGGCACAATGGCACACAAAATAACCGCAACTGGTGCCTCTTCCTTTCCGCTAACTGATAACACCGCGAGACTGGCCGTTCGACAACAAATACATATACAACTCTCCCTCCGGAACGTACCAGACGTGGGCGAGTAATGGCTGATTTAGGAAACCGCTCAGCTTCCGCACGCCACGACACTGTTCAAACTTAACCACCTCTTGAGCTCGGAAAAGATGGCATACTCTAAATTTGTAGAAATCTTCCTAACGCCTGCGAACAACCGCCGGACAACCTCTGTACCTTCTTTGACGTCTGGAGATGGCAAGAGAACGCCCACTTACTTAATCCCGGATTGCCTCGAGCCGTCCTCATCACCAAAATCAAAAATCCAACGTAACCCAAACACCCACTCTCGGTCTGATCAACTCAAATACCAAATACCCCCCGAGTGTACCAAACCCAGTCCGACATACCTCTCTCTACATATGATTATCAAGGTCATCACAGCTCCTCCACCGTCCTCCAAGCAGAAGATAGTTTCCACATCTCGGAAGTGCCAGGGGGGGCATTCCAGGGCCAAGGCATCACCTTGTAACAAATACAACCAATTCGGTGACAAAGCGTCTGTCCTGCTCCTCCTTTAAAGGAGATTGAATGGGATATCTTGAGTAAGCACAACGAAGCTCAATGGCTCTGCCCCATGTGGAATCACCAAATCTCGATCTAGGGAGTGGAAACTATCCTTGGGCACCTGTTAAAATCGATGTAATCACACACATTCTCCATGTCCCGTTAGTTGAACCAACACTACTATCAAAATGCCAACCCACTTCAGGAAATGAATGCGTCCGACAATAAGAAACCCGCATCAAGAAAGCCCTTCACCTCTCCATCCCCTGCTACCAGCTCCCAAATTCCTCTTTCTTGATGGCTTCAAGTGGGTCAACAATTCAAACTATGATGGCATCGATTCAACCCGATCTCTCAAACAGAGAAACAAAAAACATCTTATAGTTCCTACAAAACTTTGAGCCCTTTATTCCAACTTCACTTCGCCCATAAACTCGCCAACACTCACCGTCCTTCTAGAAAGTAGGGTCGGCAAAAGCCCACCAAGTCGGCCACCTGGATCAGACGAGAGATAGAGCAAAAACAAACCCATACGAATGCTCATGCTTTGGTACGCCCACATCAGCACCAATTAGCCAACTTCACCTGCTTCCAGTTCGCTCGAACTCTTCCTTTCCCCTACGACTCACAACTCCTACTCATCTGCGCACCGTACCGAAACAAGTCGGATACAGAGAAGCGGTAACGACCTCAGACAACTGTTGAGCCATAAGAAGTCTCACCCTTGACATCATTAACCACAAACAGCATATACAAGAATGCTACTGATACCACCCATTGATTAGAAGCTTCAAGTGGGCAGATCACATGAGCGCCACAGTCCGGGACAACCAAAAACTAACCTCATGATCGCACTTATTCTTCCTTCCATCAAAAGGTAGGTCACACCACCACTGTAGAGAGAGAGGAGTAGCACTCTCACTAATACACAATTGGTATTGTATCGGGAACAGCCACACGACAGTACAAAAGACAATATACACAGATTTGTGCAGAGCAACCAAAGAAATCTGCTTAAGCTAAGCATAACTACCTAGCACATAAATACTTACCAAACGTCACAACAAAATCCAACGAGAACTCACTTTCATAGCTTTTCACATCCAGAAATTCATTGATCAAACATTTTGACTAAAGATTCAGATTTTAAGACGACCTAGCAACAGATGAGTATAACGTCAAATGTATACAAACAAAGTATAGTACAACGTTGCTCTAATATCAGACCTCTTCATCCTCCCCGGACTGTAAAACACCAAGTCCGTCTTCTCCAATCCTCTAGGGGTGACCAAATTCAACTTTTACTCTCTCAAGCAATACCTCCATCTCTCATCACCGATTCCGTTCACCACAACGACCCCATTTCCTCTCCTTTCCTCAAAGAAGAAAGAAAAAGAACCTAAAGAAGGAAAAAAGGAAATGAGATCCAAACACCAATCACAATACTTAACAAATTCGCACCTAACCAAAAACCGCACCCTCGGAACACCCAGATAACCGCAACAACCGCCGAACTGTAACAATGCTGATAACAGAAAAAACGAAACTGAGAGTAAGGAAGAAATAGAGGATAAACAATTCCTACTTTACATTACAATGCATTGCCGGCGCACTAACGAGAGACTTCTTTCAATTATCGGAGCCGCTTTGAATGTCAGACACGGACAGTTGACCCAAAACTATCACTACAACAGAAATTCGATAGAAGCCAACCCTGACATATGGTTCATTTAAATGGGAAAAGGAAAAGAAAGAAATAAGCACCTGAAAACTGCATTGTTTTTTCAACGACATAACAGAAGCATTAAATGAAATGCCCCGTCAGCACAACTCAGCCGTAACATTGCACAAAATTATAAACCATGTATTATTAGCGTGCACAATCCCAATCGTTCATAAATGTTAGCGTACCGGACTGGTGATTGAAATTCGAGAATTAGAAATGAATAATGTTGTTTTTTTTATAAATTCAACAATACTTAGCATTATCAAACAGTTTAGGTCAGGAAACTCACTACAAGGATTTGTTAGGATTTGAAATTTTATGTTATACTTGTAGGAATTTCCCTTTTTATTCTCAAAACAAACAACAAAGAATAAAAARAAAATAAGAGATCTTGAAACAAACATTGTACTAATGTATTGTACTATTTTCTCTCTAACCTTTTTTACCCTTTAGACTAATACAAGTACGTAAGACAATTAATGCAACTTTCATGATTTATTTTATTGTACCAAGTTATAAAAACTCGCTTTCTCTTCTTTTATTAATTAATTTCTCTAACCAAGGTTAATATATATGAAAATTTACCATAATACATCACAAATGATAGTGTTGACAGTTTAAAATAAATTCAATTATAATTGTTGGAATTTCAAAAAATTTGGTATACCAACCAAAATTGTACAATTCTCAAGGATATTAATGGGAATTTTCCTAATTTTTATTTTGGAAATTCCCACTGATAAATGCGGGAAAATTCGCAGTACTATACCAAAAGGTTTCAAATTTCCACATATGATCAAATATATCATTTTTAATCAATAGTGATAGRTGTGAAGAATATTACATTAAAAAAATTATTCAAATGTAAAAGAAATTATTCCGTTAAAATTAAATATTGACTAGCAGTTGTTACACAACTTGAAAAATAAATCAAAAAAAAAAAAAACTAACATTACAATCTCCCGTCACTAGCATTCCAACTTTATCATTTGACCCTCACCGAACCTAGTCCCCTACAGTCACTTTCGCAACTTGCTCAGCTACCCCCAACCACTTTATTTCGAACCTTGCTAAAAAATCCCCTAACCTTTTGAACCCCCACAAATYWTCAAAACTTTCCTAATAACTCCTCAGCCCTTTCAACCCTTCCTAACCAACCACATCACATTTTGGACCTTCCTCGACCACCCTTGTCGCATGGAAATGGTAGTTTGCATTCCTAACAACACTATGAAAAAATCSATTTTTAYCGACCGATGAAATTGGTGTTTGCGACTGCCAAGTAGCCGTTAAATCGYTTTAACGACTGAGGCGACCAAAAAACTAGTGGCCGCTAAAAGGCTAGTCGCTAACCACATTTAGCGACTAACTTGGTTAGTAGTCACCATTTTTGCYACTACGTGACGACTACCTTACGACTAACTTTTTTACCGATTGATTTTTTATGATAGCGATTAACTGGGTTGTTGCTAAAAATAGCGAACGATTTTGTGTTTTAGTAATTGACAAGTTAGTCGTTAAAATATGGCGACTGAAATATTGTGCTGGCGACTGATGAGATTATTGCTAAAAATGACGATTGAAATTTTGTTTTAGCGACCACTGATGAGATCATTACACTAAATCCACAATATTTGCAAAAAAAAAAAAACAAAACAAATATTATAACAATTAGTAATATTTCATTAAACAAAAGCCATTCATACTTCTTAATTGAATTGTTTCAATCATAAACAAAAATCATGACAACTACATAGATACTAGCTAGCCAAATATGAGCAAAAACAACCACCATTCCATCTACCTCAATCATACTAGCTAACAAGGCAACAATATACAAAAACAACCCAACCTTGGCTTGTCAGCAATGGATGCGCAAAAAATTACACATTTAGTATTAGTACCTAAGGACTTTCAACAAAGAAGCATGTTAATCTAGAATTTCATTTTTTAAGTGAATATGTGATATTAAAAACCTTCAATCAATTGGGAATTGGAGCATCCTTCATCTTTTGTGACGTCTCATACATCTTCTTCTGCAATACCAACAAGTGATACTTATAGTCATTTTCTCCTTCTCCCATACAACCTTCTCTTTCTCATGTGCTTCTTTAGTACCTTGAGCAAATTTCAACCTGAAGCCGACGGCTAGTCCTATCTAGCAATCACAGCTGGGCTCGGCACCACCCAAGCCAGACGAATGCCAACTAGACGAAGTGGTGCTCAACCCAGCAAGACCGGATCGGATGGTTCAAATAGGGGCTAATTTATCACTCGAACAAAGGGAAAGTGTTGTAAAATTCCTCATAGCAAATGAAGATTGCTTCGCCTGGTCGCACGAAGACATGGTCGGCATRGATCCGGAGATKATTACCCATAAACTGAATGTGGATCCATCTATGAAACCCGTCAACCAGAAACAAAGAAAATTCGCACCTGAAAGGAACCAGATCATTAATGAGGAAGTTCAGAAGTTGTTAGAAACTGGGAAAATCCGTGAGGTAAAGTATCCTGAGTGGTTAGCGAACGTCGTCGTGGTAAGCAAGAAGAACGGAAAATGGAGAGTGTGCATCGACTTCACTGACCTGAACAAAGCATTCCCTAAGGATCCCTTTCCATTGCCCCATATCGACGCTATGGTTGATGCGATAGCTGGACATGAAATGTTAACATTCTTGGACGCATATTCCGAGTACAACCAGATCCTGATGCATCCTGACGACCATGAGAAGACGGCGTTTGTAACCGATAAAGGAGTGTACTGTTATAAAGTCATGCCATTTGGGTTGAAGAACGCAGGAGCTACGTATCAGAGGCTCGTGAACAAGATGTTCCAGGATCAGTTAGGCGATACCATGGAGGTATACATCGACGATATGCTGGT
>SNQN01002248.1:0-77268 GCA_008642245.1 Bassia scoparia | reverse complement strand
TCAGAGCCCGCAAGGAGATACCCAGCCCAGGAGGCCAATCAACGAATTTCTTGTCATTTTGGCCACCAGCCTCCAAGAAACATCTGAAAAATAAGGTCAGGACAGCTATTGTTCCAATTCTTATCAGTCTGAATGTTTTGATATTCCTGAAATTAGCTTTGGACCTCAAGACTGTAGGGGGCTGGTCCAGCCTCATAATGATCCTTAATATGTTCAGTCCAAGTATGCAACCACCTAGTCCATAAAGTCTGATGATGGGGGTAGTTCTGTAAATGTCCTGTATTACCATGTTTATCAAAAATGGGATTACAAGATGGCAACATGGAACCACATCAGGACAATAACAGGTTTCTCTGGAGCTCAATCCTTCCTAAAGGTGAAATTAATTTGCCAGTCACCTTGGGAGATGAAGAGTTTAGGAAGAACTGTTATGGTCAGGTTTCAGGTGGTGGAGCCTATTTACCTTATAACATCATTTATGGGAAGAACATTCATGGGTGCCTTCGAGGTGTAGCATCTTACATATCATCTATGCTTTAAGTATGTATCAGATTGTGGCAAAGTTGCTGGTTGAAAGGCTCGCAATAGCAGCCAGGACATGCCAATAGCCTGGTGAAATCTCAAGGAAGGAAGATTCAGAAAACTCGGAGGCAGGTAGATGGAATGGAGGCTGGAGCCAGTCCACAAACCTTTGAAGAAGAGGGTGATTCAAGTCACAACCGACAGCAACTCATTCTCAAGAATCAGCTCAGTTTTCTACTGGACTCACTTGATTTGAATTAGACAGGGTGGCCTTGCCACAACCTTTGAAGGCACAGAATCAGTTCCCCTGGTAGAGAACACTGATGGATGGTCCAGATGGATCAGACTTGGGCTCAGAAAGGTGATCTGATTAACCTGCTCAGAATCATGAAGATGTATTTGCCTATTCAGCAGATGAAATGCCTGGGATTGATCCTGAGGTAATATCACACCACCTTTCTCTGACCCAGCAGGAAGCCTGTAAAGCAAAAGAAGAGACATTCTCCACAGAGAAGAATCAAGCAATTGAAGCAGAGGTCAATAAGTTGCTAAATGCAGGATTTGTGGAATGTGCCACTACCCTGAGTGGTTGGCAAATGTGGTTATGGTCAAGAAACCAAAGCCACCTGGAGAATGTGTTGTAGATTCACGGATTTGAATAAAGCTTGCCGAAAGATGTATCCTCTGCCACGGATAGATCAGCTGGTGGACTCAACCAGTGGTCATGCCAGGCTCTCTTCAGATGCCTTTTCAGGTTATCACCAGATACACATGTATCCACCTGAAGCAAAAGAAGCATTCATTACCAGCTGTGGGGTCTATAATTACATCATGATGCCCTTTGGGCTAGAATGCTGGTGCCACATACAACGCATGATGGACCAGTCTTTGAGACTCAGAGAGCGAAATTTGAGGTATACGTTGATGATGCCATTGTCAAGAGTGTCATCCAGAAGATATACTAAAGACCTCGCAGAAACATTTGCAAACTTAAGAAAATACCAGGTTAAACTTAATCCGAAGAAATGTGTCTTTGGTGTTAAGTCTGGTAAGTTCTTGGGGGTTTATGGTTAGCCAGAGAGGAATTTGATGCCAACCTGATAAATGAAGGCAGCATTGGACTTGCCGAACCAAGAAGCATCAAGGATATACAAAGGCTAACAGGAAGAATGCAGCATTATCAGTTCATAGCCAGGTCATCGAGAAGTCACAACCATTCTTCAAGATCCTTAAAGGAACAAAGAATTCAATTGGGGAACAGAGCACAGGAGGCCTTCAACCAGCTTAAGATCACCTGACGAAGCTGCCAACCTGGCCAGACATAGTCAGGTGAGACTTGTTCCTATATATGCAGTTAGTCAAACAGCTTGAGTGCAGTTTACTAAGAGAACAGATAAGGTCAAACAACATGTGTACTTTGAGGTCATGCATTAACAGGGCAGAAAACAGGTATCGATGATCGAAAAGCTGCTATGATCAGTAATTAGCAGCTAGGATTAAGGTCATACTTTGATGCTCACCAATTGTGGTTCTAACTGATCTCCCTTAGAAAGTCTCTTGAAAAGCGGAAAAGTCTGGCAGATTGACAAACTGGGACTTGAACTTACTGGTTTTGGAATCAGTTTTCAGCCATAGGACAGCATAAAGGCACAAGCATTGGTTGATTCTTAGCAGAATGCTCATATTATGAGGAAGACTCTATACAGGTAGAACCTGGGTGGTTTCTACACTGATGAATTCATCAACTGATGGTGCATCTGGGGCTGGTGTAGTATTACTTTCACCAGAGAAAGATGTCATGAGTATGCACTGAATTTAGGTTTCAAGCTACAAATAATGAAGCTGATATGAAGGCGCCATAGCCGGAGTCAACTCTGTCTATCTATTGGTGCAACCAGGGTGTGCTTTATGACTGATTCTCAACTAGTTGCTAACCAGTACAGGGGGGAGTATGAAGTCAGAGAGCCTATTTTGCAAGCCTATTGCACCAGATGAAGGAACTGGCTTCGAGCTTCATCATTAGAGATCCGTTTGATACCAGAGAGGAAAATATCCTGGCAGATGCATTGGCCAGGTTGGCAACTACCACCTTCCAAAATCTGACCAGGCTGTTTTTATAGAGGTGCTACCTAAAAGAAGCACAGAGTGTGAATCATGTATGTCTTCCAAGTGGACTCCACCCCGTGGATGGCAGATTAATAGCATACAAGCAACATGGGCATTACCTGTGACAAAGCACATGCCAGGAAGGTCAAGTTGGCAGTCAGAATAACCATGATTCATTGTGAGATGTACAAGAGATCACACACTCACAACCTCTTCTCAAATTGGTTGATGCGATGAAGGGGATAATCTCAGAGAGATTCATGAAGGCATCTGTGGGCATCATGTGGGAGCCAGAGCCCTGGTTCACAAAGCTCTTCGGTTGGCTATTATTGGCAACATGAATGAGATCTGTCAAGATAGTGACTGAGTGTGATAAGTGCCAAAGGTTCTTCCATCATCAACACCAGCAAATGACCTGCATCCAATCCTTAATCCTATAAATTTGCTCAATGGGGGGTTGACATCCTGGGGCTTTTCCAGGGCACAAGGTGGAAAAAGGTGGTTGATTGTCGCTGTAGTTATTTTAGCAAGTGGATTGAGGCTGAAGGCTTATCCAACATCTGCGAAAAGGATGTCAGAAAGTTCTTGTGGCAAAATGTGCTAACCAGGTATGACATTCCAGTGTGCATGGTGTTCGATCATGCAGACAGTTTGATAATGATCGTTTGAAGGCTTGGTTAGCCAATTCAAATCAAAGTTGCATTTTCAGCAGTCTGTCACCACAATCCAATGGGTTGCAGAAGCAGCAAATAAGCAGATTCTGAATGGTTAAGAAGAAGCTGGATGATAAAAAAGGTCTTGGCTCCAGGAATTGCCAGGTGTATTTGGTCATTAAGAACACAGTCAAAAGGTCACTGGTCATCACCTTACACCTGGTATATGGAACAGAGGCCTGTTCCTATTGAAGTTGCTCCACATCTCTCAGACTCTCACAATACAACCAGTCTCAAATGCAAATCTTATCAGAACGCCTTGACCTGGTGGAAGAGCTGAGGGAGGATGCGGCAACAGGCATGCAGCCTATATGCAAAGGGTAGCCAGTATTACAACAGAAGAGTCAACAAAGGCCCTTGCAGTAAGGAGATCTATCCTAAGGAAGTCAGCAGCAGTTCAGAAGGCTGGAATTCATGGCAAGCTTCTGCCACCTGGAGGGACCCTATCAGATTCATTCCAAAGTATCCTGAACTTACAGGCTGATGGAGCTGGATGGCACTGAATTGCCAAGTATATGGAATGCAGATCAACTCAGGAGTATTATGCTTAGACCTGCAAGTCTTGTAATTCATAGTACTCCATTTTGTTAAGATAGGTGAAGTAACCATTGTAAATAATGACATATATATACATATATATAAGAAGGCATTTTTGCTCTCGGTAGATAAATTATTGCCATCTATTTTTGTATAATAAGTATCCTTTAGGATGTAAATTTTTACTCTTTGAGGAAAATACTCAAAATCTACTCTTTCTACAGAGATAGTACCAGGCTGGTGAAAAGCACTGGTAAAATCCTACTTCTTTCTACAGAGTTAGTGCCAGGCTGGTGAAGAACCACCTGATGAAAATCCTACTCTTTCTAAGAGTCATGGTGCTGATTGGTGAAGAGCCATCTGGTTAAAACCCTAATCTTTATGAATAAGGTGTCAGCATGACTAGTCATCTAATTTCAAACCCATTTCATTGTATAGGTGCTAGGTAGGTTATGCCACCTGTGAACCTGCTCTATGTCCAAATAGGCAGGTACCATTAGATTAGTCTTTTGGTTAATTCTTTGCAAAAATATATAGGGAGCATCCTCCAGGTAAATTTGCATAATGTTAATGGTTGCATAGTTAAGTAATTCCAAACAAAGAATCATATGGTTAAATTATACCTAATAATTAAATCATATAGTCTTGGGGGGGACAAGTAGTCCCCTGGTAGAGGATTAAACTAAAAACATTCATTTTTGTTTTAGATAATATTTTTAACATTAAACATGCATTTTTTGTTTTAGACAAATTTTTGCTTTACTTTAGAGATTCACACCAACCACATGACTTATTTGAATTTATCTATCAATTTAAATTCATATAAGTCTTAGGGGGGGACAACTAGTACCCCTTGGTACTGATTACCTGGTCAAATGTTCCATTATGATGTTATATGTGCTATATATAACATAATACCAGGAATTTATGAATTTCTAGGGATATTATGTATGCATTATAGACATATATATAAGCAAAAAGTCAGAATAAATCATACCAAAAGCATGCATGAAAGTAATACTGCCTTATGGCAAATGTTACATAACTGGTGGCTGCCTGGCTTTAGGCTCCAAAAAGAGGCCTTACATGGGCCAGTAGCCAATTGTTTTCGAATCAAAAGCATGAAGCACATTGTTCAAGTTAACAGATTAGATCAAAGCAAATCAAATTGTTTTGGTTTTAAAGTTAAAAAACAGAGGAGGAGACAGGGAGTTGAGTACATCAAGGAGCCAGATCAGGAGAGCTTCCACTGGATAAAGCCTCCGATTCACACGGTAAGCCACCCGAGTCCTATGTAGAGCATTCAGCTGGGACCCTCAGCTGCTCACCATCTTTTTCAGATCCTCCTGCACTCTCTTCCCTCCTGGTGAAGGGCACCCTGATATCTCCAAGCTGAGCACCATTTCAGGATGTTTCCTCATGGGGCACTCTGCTCTACCTCCTTATCACCAGTGTCACCATACTGGACCTTCCTGGTTAGTGCTCTGTGCTGGTGGAAGACCTTCCTTTGGCGGAACTTCGCAGGGCTGGTAGTCATCTGCTCAGTCTCTGGTTCGTTGGCAGGGTCACAGATCACCTGAAGTACAATTAAACCTTATGGTATTATTAATATCCAGATCAGGTTAAAAGAATAGGATTATTCATACCTGTTTCCACCTGCACTTCCTCATTACCAGCTTCCTCTGCTTGAACGTCATTGGTCTCCAGAGCTTGGCTGAAGAAGTCAGCAAGGACTGGTGTAACACTTTCACCAGGGGGCTAAGCTCACCAATCCCAGCTTCCAGAGCTTCTTCTACTTGGACCAACCAGGTTAGGGTCCACATGCTTGGCACATCTGAAGCTAACCAACCAGGGTGTAGTAGAAAGTGTTGGTGAGATCCTCCTGAATTTTTAGCTTTTCATTCCTTAGCACACCCAACTCCTCGTTCAACTTCTCACCAGCATGTCCATCCCTTTTAGGCTGGCTTTCTCTAAGGACAAGGAATTCTCCAGAGTGTTCTTAGCCTCATTAAGCTCACTGATTTTGTGTCCCTAAAGGTCACATCATCAGCAAGGCTTGAGCTCTCTGTTCTGCCAATTTCTTGTTTTCCTCTGAGCCTTGTCCCTGCCTCGATTAGGTCTTTCTTTTCATTCACCCAGCTTGAGATGGTCTCCTGGGCAGTTCTTAGCTCACCTTGAACTCTCTCAACCTCTGCATGAGAAGCCCTTCTCATACTGTCATAATCTTTGTTCCAGGGCCAGCTGCCTACCCCCTATCTGCCTATTCCTGTCTGAAAGACAGGACAGGAGTGGGCAGCAGCCTCATAGCTCAATGAAGATGATGAGCCCATATGTTGACAGTCTGCTAAGAACACATATCAATGCATGTTAATAATAATGCAGATAATACAAAGGACAAAGAAACAATGACTGAAAGAGAAAGTGTCAGTTACCTGAGCCAGGTATACTCAAAGAGGTGGTTTGCACCCTATCATCATCCATTGATAGGGCAGCATAGGGAGAGACGGCATGGAAGAGCAATTCCTGCGCAACCAGGCTCTTTCTCAATATTGGGACCAGAGAGGCCCCTTTGGATAAGTCCTGGCCTCCCCAAAAAGCAGGATTTTTACTTGCATGAGGAACCAGGCACCACCATAATGAGGTTCCAGTGAAGGTGAGGCTGTATGGTTGGGACCTTGTTGTGAAGTCTTGAAGTAGTTGCTGTGCTGCTGCTGTTGTTGTTGTGCTGAAGAATTGTTGTTGTGCATGAAGGAATAGTTGTTTGTTGCTTGAAATAGTTGTTGTTGTTGCTGAAATAGTTGTTGATGCTGCTGATGTTGAAGTAGTAGATGCTGTAAAGTTGAAGTTGAAGGAAAAACTGAGTCTGCAGAGAAGGGAGGCTCATCTGCTTACCAGTAGAGGAGTATGACTTTCGGATCTTCTCTTTTCTGTCTTCCTTTTGACCCTGGTCTTTCTCCTCTTGATATGGGCCTATGTTGGTAATGTATTAATGGGATAAAACCTTATACGAAGTAGTTTATTCTTATTGTGAGCATTTTGGAGCATGAAAGACCCAAATATACTCAAGGGCGTCAAGACATGGTGTCACCAATAGATTTATTATTATTATTATTATTATTATTATTATTATTATTATTATTATTATTATTATTATTATTATTATTATTATTATTATTATTATTGTTGTTGTTGTTGTTGTTATTTCACAAAATTAGTTTAATTTAGTAAAAACAAGTTAATTTCAATTCAAATATAATAAAAACAATTGAAGTTATTATCATTGTTACTATCAAATTGCTTCATGCAATGCTTGTGAGAAAAATTCAATTCTCACATAGAATAAATTAAGAGGAAAAAAACTATTTTATTGTGAAAAGACTAATAAAAATCCACCAATAATGAACATCTTTATTTTCACAAACTTTGGATTTTTGATTGAGCGTTATTGATTTATAATGCTTTTGTTTCTCAAAAATAATAAGCAAAGCTAAAAAAAAAAAGTTTACGTAATTTTAGAATAAGATAATTGAGTCAAATCATAATAAAGTTAGGGTTCACAAATATTTGATGTCAAATATGATTGTCAATTTTATGCATACATCCAGATATTTATATGGTGTCATGGTAGGAATTGATCGGGATTTGATACGTGGCCTTAACCTCCGACCCCAAATTGATGACACAAATTACACGTGACAATTTGAGGTAACTAGATTTTAGACCCGTGCAATACACGGGCATTATTATTCTTATGTTAATTTTATTATATTGTAGTTAATATTAAACAAACTTTAGTACGGAGTATATAATTGTAAGTTTAAATTTTTTATTTTATAATGAGTTTTGAGAAGAAAAAAAAGTTTATAGTAAAAATAATGTTAAAAGTGAGAAAGGGGTTTGCAACAGTGGCTTTGWTCACACCTTTGATCTTTGAGGTCAAAGGTTCGAATCTTCATGCTTCCTCTCATGTAAATGTACCCCGCCCTTATAGCTCATTTGCACCCAAAAAAATACTATTAAAAGTAAATAAAATAAATGCATTACAATTATTAGTAGATTTTTAATTTTTAACAAAAGAAATTAAGGGTTGTATTTATAGGGTGAATGCGGCAATATGAGAGATTTTTAGGCATGACACATGTCATGATGATATTTGGGGGTTTACTTTTAAATATTAGTATAGATTTTCTATATTATACTGTATATATATTCATTAATTCTTTTTATTTTTTTGGTTGAAAGAGATATTCATTAATTCTAACAAAAAGAAAAGGATGAAAAAACTCCTACTTCTATTTTTCTAGTCTCCTACCAACATCACAAAAGTTACCATATGTTATAACTTACAAAGTTACAAGGTACGTGTGTGCTATTGTGCCCATGTTGGTGCGTGTATGTTTATGAAAACAAGCAAGGCTAATAATAATGAATGCCAATTAAATAAGTCACACACAACTCTAGTATAGTATACAACCCAATTATACAAGTTAAGGGAACAAAGAAATGAGCGAGAAAGGTCATAAAGTTGGAAATTCTTTTTAGAAAAAGTTACACAGTACCATTAGTTTAAGAAACTAAAAAAGTAAAAAGACACCAATCACAATTTCATTTAGCTTACAAAAACAATAATTAGGGTTAGTGCAGCTGGTTAATTTAAGGACCTCTTGTTCGTTAATCAAGGTTTATTTTGAGATCAAACAATCAATTTGAGTGTTAATCACGGGCAGAACTTTAGTTGAGAGGGATGTTATCCATCGAGTTACCCATGCAAACTTTCACGAGAGGATAATTCTATTGCTTAAAGGCGGTCGGAACTCGCACAAGCAAAAAAAAGATGAAAAGGTGTTTCTGGCTTTCACTCAACCTCAACCACTTTGGCTTTCTATTACTTTGAGTTTTTTTTAACAGCTAAGAAGCAGCAACACAAACTCATTCACAACTTGTACTCCCTTCTAAAGAGTTGCCTATATATATAAACTTGCTGCTGAGCTGATTTATTGTACTATAATAATTCCATTTAATCCATTATCTTCATCATCATCAATGATTTATAATATCTTCATTCCTCACTCACAATAATAATTATATATAAAAAAGTTGATGAAGTATTGATTAACTTGATCTTCATTAAAGCTAAGAGAATCATTTTGAAGCAGAAATACAAGCATCATCAATGTCTTCTCAAAAGGGTAATTTCCTAATCTATCATGCTACTACACCAACTTCATTGGTTTCCTTTTTTGCATGCATTTCCTTTAATTTCTTATTTCATTCAAGATTTCCACAATAAATATTTTTTCATGTTTTATATATATATATATATGAAGAATAAAAAATTCTTCCACATTTACATGATAGATTATGTGAATAAATTAATTAATATATAAATTAATATGCTAGATAATTAATTAATTAATTTACATATTAATTAATTTATTCACATAATTATTTACATAATCTATCACTACATACACCTATCATTTTTATAATTCAATTAGGAATTTAGGACTCTAGAATATATAAAAGTAAACATTTTTAAATTTTTTTTAGTTTAATAAGATAATGATTTTTGTTACCAATGGGAAAAAAAATGATAAATTCTGTTTTGTTTTGTTGTAGTTATAGCCCTCTAAATTAATTTTTATTAAAATAGACATTTAATTTTCATGTCAATTAATAATACAAGTATTTATGTATATATTTAACATAATGCACTAGAACTTTTGCCTAATTTTAGCTGTTCAAATTTGCAAAATAAGCATATCATTGGTTAATTACAAGAAAATGTATTTCTTTGTGACATGTAAGAACTCGTATGTAACATACACATATACTTGTACATTTTATTATTTATAAAATAATATATAGATGTAAATAATTAAATACTTTTTTTAAAATTTGATTCTAAAACTGATTTATTGTTTTTATATGTATGTTGGGTGAAAAGATAAAGGGATGAAGAAGAAAGCATTATATAGTGAGGACTTCCAAGCAATGTTAGAGAAATTAGAGGAGGAGGACAATGAAGATACATGTAACAATAAACAATTGATGAAGAAAAGCAGGTTATGCTTAGAAAAAGTTAGGGCTTTGGAGAAGCATTTTGAAATGGAAAACAGATTACAACCTGAAAGGAAAGTGAGGATTGCTGAGGAAGTAGGCCTCGAGCCTAGGCAAGTCGCGATTTGGTTCCAAAATCGACGTGCTAGATGGAGGACTAAGCAATTGGAGAAAGAGTACGACGATCTTCGAGCTAATTATGATGCTCTTAAGCATGATTATGGCTCCCTTGAGCAAGAAAAGGTGGCTTTGCTTGCTCAGGTATGTCTTAATTAAACTCACATAATTTCATGCATTACCACTTTAAGTTTGTAGCATGCATCCATGCCAAACCTATATAGCCTAACTTGGTAACAATCATCAATCTTTAGGCTCGTTCATATTAAAATATCATTAAACATATTGAGTTTGATTCCACTATTACTACTTTTTATTACTCTCTACGTACTAGGTTAGGGGTGAACAATGTTWATTTCAAATATATCATGTTGCCAATTATTTATAAAATGGTTTGCCATCCAATTTGTGGTTTATTTTCAACTTATACTGATATGATAATTGAAATTAATTTATAGAGTACATGCAAATATGCAAGACATGAGTCTAGCAAACTAGGATTCCAACCAAATTAAGTGACCAATTGATGTGTTAGTTTGGTGCCTTGAATCTGTTGTATGTCGTATTCCCACTTCGTAAACTTTGGTGTCTTGTTTCTGTTTTAGGAGTCTTATATATACTCCTTATTTCATAACCTAGCCACTATTTTCTGAATGTGTACTCATTCTTTCCTCAAATCAATAAAACTCTCTCTCTCTCCTCTGCCTATGGACGTAACCGACGCATTGTCGGTGAACAACGTAAATCTGTGTGTCTTGTTCTTGTTTATCTTTGAATTCTATTGCTTCTATTATAACATGATGATTGTGTCATAGTAAGTCGTCAAACAGTGCATTAGTCATGGAAAAATATTCAAAACATAGGAAAAAGGGTGAAAACTTAACTTCGCTTCAATTCAACTTCACATGAAAAAATTATACACTTCAATTCAAACGTATGTTAAAAGTTAATTAACGGTTAAAAATGAATACACAAACCTAATTAAGGACGAGACCTTAAAGTTGAAAGTTTGATATCATGAGACTTTGAAAAGGAGGGTAAAGTAAGGCTTTAATTTGCTTAAGCTGCTTCTAAATACATACTTCCTCTGTTTTTAAATAGAACACTTTGACAACAAAAAAGTGAGATGCTTTGATAAAAAGGTTCTCACATTTTTTTTACAGTGTGTCACATCTTAAAAACAGGAGAAAAATACCACAATGCAAGATAAGTATGGCGGTCTAAGGTCTCAAAAGACACATTAGAAGAAAAATTCAAAAGAGATGCAAAATTTTGGGGCTAAGGTTTGTCGATTACTGAATAATGAACCTCCGATCTTTATCATCAAGTCAAACCATACAATCCCATCAAATTAATGGGAGTAAGAAGTAGTTGTTGATCCTCATTTATTATGAAATACAAATTATAATTAGCATAGTCACGACTCATACTATTAGCAAGGTTAATGTTAAGATTATTCTTAATCCGGCCTGAATTTGTTAATAATACAATTTTCATTCAATTATATTTGATTCAATTTGATTGACGTTTATTAATTGTTTTTAATTTTATTTTTTTAATTCTTTAATTTGACACCCACAATTTATATCGGATTATCATTTTTTGTTATAATATTTCATTATTGATCAAGAAAAGTTAATTATAATGACATCTTATGCTCATTTTTTATTTATAAAAGGGACCACTTGTAATTAAGGTAAAGTACCATTTAGAACCAAATAATAATCAAATTTGATTGTTAATCCATCTTTYATTTAATTTCTTGTAGCTTAAAGACTTGAAGGCGAAAATGAAATCAAGAAATAACTTAGACGACATGACCACTTCTATGGATGCTCTAGCGACGGTCAACTCGACGAGCAATGTCACGGACGAAAACACTTCTATGAACGGGCCATCTTCATGCCCGACGTCGGATCCATTTGCTATGTCGATGGATGGAGCGCAGTTATTTAGAGCTTACCAAGATCATATGGTGAAGATGGAAGAATTAGGGTTCGTCCACAATAATGTTAATAACGAAATTTCGGGCAATTTTATGTCAATTGATCAAGCTCCTGCCATGCATTTTTGGTTTCACAATGATCAATTTAATTGGTAGTTTATCTTGGGGTATGCAAGATGAAATGGAGTATATTAACGAATGTAAATAAAGTTGTATATTTTCGTTGTCTAATTATGTACATTATGTCATAATGCATGCATATAACACAAGGGTTTAGTGACTTAAGTTTAAGGTTCTAGCTAATTAGGTATAGTACTTAACCTAGTGGTACCTGTAAATTAATTGTTTGTGTACGAATGTGCGTGAGTGCATGTATGCTTTGACATATGTTCTAATTGGTATAAAATTTCTGTCTATGCATGCTGAATTGGTGACTTCATCACGTATGCTTTGACATGTTCTATCATTGAGACCATTAAATTGTCCATCAAGATCTGAAATTTCGACACCTAGATTTGTCGCCTTGGTAAGATAATAATAATGCTAGGAGTAACTTATAAAATCGATGAGGTATTGATCTGATCTACTGATTATGATTAAGAATGAAAGTTTAAACAACCGACATACAACGACATTGTTAGCTTTACCAAGTTTAATTTCATAGGCCACTCATTTGAACCATTTTTTTGTAGTCACTACCGTATTTGTAATATAATTCAACATACATTTGTTTTTAATTTATCAATAGTAAACTAAACATGTACAAACTCTAGTCATGCGTTTGTTTTTATTTTATTAATTTTATTTACTCTTTGAAATAACTACTCATACATAATAATAATTGTTATTCTTGCTACCAGCCTACCACTATGCATAAGGGTAAACAAACCTAATTTAAAATTTTATTGTTCTATGCATAGTACAATTCATGAATTGTTCACTTTGATTTTCGAGTTATGTGGATAAGATTCAATCCGATCTAGAGGTCTTGAATATGTATCATCTCTTAAAATTTAAATCATAATCTAGCTAACTTCTTTTCACGTTGAATCGTGAAAGTACAATAATTCTACATGTTTATGATTCACCTTATTACCATCTTCAAGGTACACATTATTTAGTTGCGTTCTCTACTTTTACTAAACAAATATAGACTTCTTACGTTATAAGGTGATAAATTAAATAATAAGTAAAATCCTAATTTAGACGATGGAGTAAAAAGAATCACTCCACTCATATAAGAAGAAAGCAAAAGCATTGCATTCTCACGTTCTCCCTTGAATGAAACATTATTATCATGAAATCATGAGACCATGCATTAAGGCTAAAAAATTTTGGACATCAATTAAGTAAAATCAATATCAAATAAATCAATATTGTTGGTAATAACTAATAAGTAATAACAAAACGTTTATTTATGTTGAATCGTGTATGACACTAAAATGGAGGTCAAAAATAGCAGCTCCTACTATACTTCTGAAAGTTTGCTACTGTAACACGTCTAGATCAACTACATGCATGTATTCAACTATTGATGCATCATGCATGCATTTAACTTCAATTGCGTTTTTAGGCGTATGATATTTGATGTCTTTTTCACTCTTTCTAAAAGAAAAGCTTACGTACTAATCGCACCACACCCAAGCCACCATAATGATTGTCTATCTAGCTAGAGCTTTTAAAACCATTTTTTTTAGATCCGAAGGGAAGGTTTTAACCAACTGATTTATCTCTCATTATTTTTATATTTGCAACAACACCTTGAGCGTAACTATGAGCGTCCAACACTATTATTACTAGGTGACTAAGGTGAGTGCTTAGACCATATTTGGAATTGTAATACATTTCAATTGAACAAGATGTTAGAGTGGAGGCGAGTTCAGAACTTGAGAATGATTATTAACACAATGTTTGGACAACAAGAAATTGAAGGAAAGAAAGGAGAACAATTTCTCTTATTTGGTTAAAAATTTAAGGAGAAGGAAATGGAGGGATCTTGAGAAATGGGGGTTGGAATTTAAACTCCATTGATTACCCACTTCCTTATGACATCAAAAAATCCATCTTACTCACTCCCATATCTCCCAATCCTTCTCAATATTATCTCTTCTCTACCCTCACTTACAAAAACATATTTCTCTTCTTTGCAGATCTTGATCTCTTCCTTGACCTCATAGCAAGACTTCTCCCAAAGGTTCACCCTTATGGAAAGGACTAGGAAAAGTCTGGACTTTATTCACAAAAACTTTGAAAATGGGGATTGGAAATGGACAAGCCACCTCATTGTGGTTTGATAACTGGAGTGAGGCAGGACCTTTGAGGGATATCTTAAGTGGTCCTCCAAATCCACAGTTACCAAACCACTGTGAGTTCAGTCTAGAGAAATAGAGGTTGGAATTTGGACTCCATTGATCACCCACTACCTTATGACATCAAAAAATCCATCTTACTCACTCCCATATCTCCCAATCCTTCTCAGGATTATCTCTTCTCTACCCTCACTTACAAAAACAGATTTCTCTTCTCTGCAGCTCTTGATCTATTCCTTAACCTTCCAGAGACACCTCTAATGAAAAAAATCTGGCACAACAAGACTTCTTCCAAGATCAAATTCTTTCTGTGGCAGGTTGCTTGGGATAGACTGCCTCATAACCATCTCCTATCCACCAGAACCATTCTGGATTCTGCTTCATGTTATTTTTGTGATTGGCATTTGGAAAATGCAATTCATATTTTAAGGGATTGTCACACAGCAAAACTCATTTGGAATTCTTTCAACCGCCCCCCCTGAATTTTTCAGTGATGACCCAACTACTTGGTTAAGCAAAAATCTTTCAAAAGGATACCAAACTCTGCTTGACACTCATTCTCCATACTCTTGGGAGATTTATTTTTCCTTCATCCTGTGGGTCATCTGGAACAACAAAAATTCCATTATCTTTAAAGGCATCTCACAAGATGCTTCCAAATGCCTGGATATGGCAAAATCACAAGCTGCTGAGTTCTTTGCAGCTCAACCCTTTTCCCACCATGATACATCAACCATTACTTACCCTCCTTTTGTTCCTCCAACAGAGGGGACTTTAGTTGTGGCATGTGATGCCTCATGGTCCAGTAAATCCCAACCAACAAGCCTAGTAGGTTTTGCAAGAAACCACACAGGAATTTGGCAGAGAGGATTCACTCTCTCAACTTATGCTACCACCCCACTTATGGCTGAGCTGCTAGCTATATACTGGAGTATGCACCTAGCTATGCAACATGGGTGGACATCTGTGCTTTTCATATCTGACTGCAAAGTTGCTGTGGATCTCATCACTGGGAAAGATCCCTTACCTGATCACAATTTCAATATTATTACTATGTGCAGGGACCTTCTTTCTGATCAGGTTGGATGGAAGATTGAAGCAATATCAAGAAGAAGCAATCACATTGCAGACACACTTGCCAAGGATAGAAGATCAGCTGACTGCCCCCTAACATTATTTTGTTTCTTGATGCACCACCAACATTTATCTAAGAGCTGTATCTTTTGGACCTTGATGTCTGTAATGACTTACACCCTCCTTCGGGACTTTTGTAAACTCTCATATTTTTTAATGCTTTAATCTTCCTTTTGAGTACCAAAAAAAAATGGAGGGATCGCGAGAGGGAGGGAGGGGCTATTTCCCCTTCCTCTTCAATAGATTTAATCCTTCCAAATTTGAAGGGAGTGAAAATAAATATATATCAAATTTTCCTTGCCTTTCTTTTTCCTCCTCCATTGTTATCCAAATATAGTCTAAAGAATTTACAGATTTTGTCCTTGTTAATGACAACTTGACAAGAGGTTGCACCTTGAAAAATTAGATTATGTTCATACATAACAGTTTAACAGTCAACTTTAAAATTCATGTTTATTAATTCTCTTTTCTCTCTAAAACCCCTCTCTATACTCTAAATTATTCTTTAGCCGAAAGGGCTACCATCATCTCTAGATGGTGGTAAGCCCCAATTTTTCTTTCTACTGCTTTATTTTTGCTTATTTGTTTATGAATAATCCTCCATTCTATCTCTTTATGAGAGTTTTATCCCCAATTTTTGGTTTTATTATTATCTCCTTTTGTAAGAGTTTGGAGTTTAGTTTTCTTGTGTTCCCTCACGAAAGATCAGATTATCTTAGGTTTCTAAATGTTTTTTCATTGGTTGAATAATGGAGATTTAGGGTTTCACAATCTTGGAAAGAATTCAGAAAATCACAAAGGTATGATCATCCAAACAAGTAACAACTACGCATCAGTAGATGTTATGCCGAATCAATGCGAACTCACATATTGTATTTCTTCGGATGAAGATTTTAATTAAAGCTATTTTAAATCGAATCTGCGATGTAACTTGTTCTAAGGTATTTTATATTTTTGTTGAATTTTTCGTTTTTTCTTCTATTGATTGTAATTGTTTTTTGACTATTTCATATTAATGAAATCTTCTTTTCGTGAAAAACAAAACAGTCAACTTTAAAAATAGGAGTATAAAGTAGATTGCACTGTAAAACCAGTTATATATCTCACGTATTTATTTATTGTAAACAGATTGTATTTATCTCACTTATCTTCTCTCCGTAAACAAATTGTATTGCTTTGGATGAAGATTTTAATTAAGGCTATTTTAAATCGAAATTGTGATGTAACTTGTTCTTAGGTGTTTAATATTTTTGTTGAATTTTTTGTTTTTTCTTCTATTAATTGTAATTGTCTTTTGACTATTTCATATTAATGAAATCTTCTTTCCGAAAAAAAACAGTCAACTTTAAAAATAGGAGTATAAAGTAGATTGCGTTGTAAAACCGGTTATATATCTCACTTATTTATTTATTGTTTACTTTAGTGAAAAATTATTCTTGTATAAAAAAAATGAAAATTTAGTGTGGTTATGCCGAGCTAATTTCCACATATATCTTACAACGGTTTTGTTCATTCTTAATGGATATTGATACTTATTAGCAATTAGATAATTCCGAGCAGATGCTCAACTTTTAAATAAAATACCAAATACGTACTCTAAATAAAATCAAAACTTTTTTTAACTGTAATCATTTCATAATAAAGCTTTACTGGTGATATCAATTAATAAAAAACTTAAAGTTTTACTCAAATTACATTTATTAACCTTAATAATTAAATATTTTCTTACTCTATATATATTAGTGTAATATTTTAAAATAATATTTATTTGAGTTTATTTTAGGAAAATTTGTTGAAAACTACCCACTTTTTTCAATTCAAAAGTTTAGAAATAACTACCTACAATTTGCAAAACCATTGTAAATCCCTACCCATTTTGGTTCTCAGGCATGTTGAAGCTAGTTTTTGACTTGTGGGCCCCACTTGCTTTACGTTTCCCTCCAAAAAACCTACTATGTCAAATCAAATTACACCTTATTACTCCTATATCTTTCATCTAATTACAACCATTATTACGTCCTTACCCCTATATCTTTCATCTAATTACAACCATTATTTCACTCAGATCAACCAACTATGTCAAATCAAATTACACCTTATTACTCCTCTTCCTACTCTCTGACTTCACTCGTCTCCTTCATCTCCTTCCTTTTCTTCTTTCTCTTTCCTATAATCACCTCTCTCTCTCTCGTCATCTCGGTAATTTCTTCCTTCTTTTTCTCTTTTTACCGAGCAATTGCATTTCATGCGTTCGTGATGTCGAAGTTGGTGGACAAGGGAAAGAGTGTCGGTTCGTCTTCTGTCCTTTCTACTGCTGGTAACATGTGAGTACATGATCCTACTCCATTTTTTCCTTTTTTGTGCTTTTCGTAGTTGCTGGTAGTGTAGCTATGTCTCATTTTGCTGAATTTTGTACAGAACCTGAATTCTAGTGTTTCATAAGTTTTTTTTTTGTTTTTCTTTGGTTTAAAATCATGTCTTTCGTCTTCGTTTTAGTTGAATTTACATTTTGAGATGAATTTTAGTTGCTGCAATTTTGTTGTTAATTTGTTTTTGTTTCTAATTAAATTAGGTTTTAGAATTGTCCTTGGATTGATATCGATTTGTTTGTTGGTGGTAAATTTGAAATCACTGAGGGTGATATGGTGCATGTTGGTGGTAAGGTTGATGCTAAGCTTGGTGTGGTAGTGCTATGGCTGACTATTGATATTTTGAGTAGAGAAGTTATGCTATCATGCCAAAAGTAATTAGGGAAAAGCCTAACTGAATTTACAATGCGGTGTGCTGCTTCTGGTATGAACCTGCTTAATGATAGGATTCAACTGCAAAAGGATRATGATGTAAGGAAGCTTGTTGAAGGGAGGAATGAGAGAAAGAGAGTACATGTTTATGTGTTGTTCGAGAAGAGGACCCCACAAGTAACTAGTTGGATAAACTCAACAACTAAGTCAGTGAGCTATGTTGACTTAGGAAGAAGTGCTAGTAGGCCCAAAGTGAAGGTGGAACCTTCAAGCCCACTAAGGAAAAGCCCAAGAATAAAAAAAGCTTTCCCTCCACTAGATGTTATTATAGATGCAAATGAAATTGTTGTTTATTCATCAAATCTCTCTCATGTACCACCTATGTCTCCAGTACCACCTATCACAACAACCATCCCAAAAAAAACCAGATCTCCTTCCAAATCAAAGAAAACCACCACAAATTGCAACAAGCCTTTTATTACACCAAAACCTTTATCTACACCTACTGTGCAATGTAAGTCAACAACAGAAGTGGGTGAGAGTTCACAGAAGAATAAGAAGAAGTCTGTGAAGAAGGGAAAGCCCATCAATGAAGGTGAACCTATCCCAACTCAATCAAGCCAGCCAATAAAATAAGGCAAGGGCAAGGGCAAGGCTACTACAAGGTCTGCTTCCAAATCCACTGCAAAACCACCTCTGAAACAGTAAGCAAAACCATCCCAACAGTCAACTGCTAGGTCAAGCTCTTAGGCAGGAAGTTCCAACCCTCCACAACCAGCACCCTCTGAAACAAAGACTCCAGTGGCCCAACCAAGACCCAAGATCACAGTGAAACCTAGGATGAAGAAAATCACTGATTTGAGTGAAAACTAGCTTACTTTGTTTGAACTTGATACTACTATTAAGAATCTCCTGCTATGTAGCTTATGAAGACTTATTAGCTACATTTTCCACTTATTAGTATTGTTAGTATGGTCCTAAATATTTTGCTAAACCTATGATGTAGTTATGCTTTGTTCAAAGCACAACTATGACTAATGCAAATAGGTGCAGTACAGGCACCACATTTTGGAAAAATTGTGCATTGTTGCTGCAATTCCAATTTAACCAAACTTCATTCATTCAAATAAGATATGTCATTACATAATATTGCACAAACCTTAACAAAATTGCAATGTACTACTCAAACCGATACATAGATAAAGACTCCCCAAACTACAAGCATTCACTTGAACACTACAATGAAGAATATGAAAAGGGCAACAATGAATTGAATACAGCACAATAGCTAAAATTAACACAACCAATCTTGCCACCATTGCTTGCAACCTCCAGCTTCTGTAATTTATTGGCAAGCTTCTGATTTTGCCTCTCAAATTTAACCCTTTCATCCTCCAAAGAGATAGCTGTGACCTTCAACACATCAATCTCCCGCTTCAGCAACTGTTTCTCTAACATTAGTTGATTAATAATCAACTTCTGCCATTCCTGTTAGGGATTATCAATCCATTCCCAAAGTAAACACCCTTTCAACCCATCTTGTGCTGCTCGATTATAAAATATGCAGGTGACATAGCGTCTTCTAGAGTTTTTTGAAGTCCATGACTGATACATTGCTACAGGAATACCACATTYGCACCTAGTGGGAATTTGAATTGCAGATTGGTATGAAGAACTCGACATTCTTCAGTCGATTATGAACCCTAAAATTCAAGTAACACAAATCAGAGTGATAAACCCTAAAAAAACGACACAATTTAAAAACAAAACAACAAATTGAAGAAATTAGAAACAATGAGGAAGAGAATTAGAGATATATTAAGGGAGAATTGATTAAGAAAAAAAACCTGAGAATTTGGGGGCAAGAGCAACAAAAGATTGAAGCAGCGAAAGATCAATTTTTTTTTTGGAGTTCAATTGGAGGAAAAAGCAGGTAAGTCGCATTTAAATAGAGGGAATCAGAAACGAGAGTGGGGCCTAGTCGCCGGAAAACCGAAAACAGCTCGGAAACCAGCTTCAACATGCATGAGAACCAAAATGGGTAGGGATTTACAAAGGTTTTGCAAAATGTGGGTAGTTATTTTTTTTAAAAAAATAGTGGTTAGTTATTTTTTTTTTAAAAAGATAGTGGTTAGTTATTTCTAAACTTTTGAAAGAAAAAAGGTAGTTTCCAACAAATTTGCCTTTATTTTATTGAATAACTCATAAATATAATAATAATCAATGCTGAAATTACTAAATTGCTCATACCATATTTCCACATGTAAGTACTAAATCTACTAATCAGTCATCTTACTCATCTATCCCTAAATTAATTAAAGCGTCCGCTATTTCTCCATTGAAGCGCCGTCTTCTTTGCATCCTCTCTTCCTTTGAAGCAGCTAACTAGGTAATTTTCTAATCTTTTTCAAAATCATCGAATGCATTTTACACTATATGTTTAGTTTGATTCGAATTTGCTGTGATTTTCTAGTTAGTAGACGATTGATTCAAATAAATTTAGTTGCTAATATTTTTGCATATTAATCCACCAAAACTTAAAAATTGAACCTTATTATCGAATAACTATCAGAGTTAATTATCGAATTGTATGATCTTTTTGCTGAATTAAGCAATGTTTTGATGTATTGTATATGTGTGATAATCGATTAAATTGGGTTGATTTGAATGGTTCTTTGTTACTTGTATTTGACTTGAGAAGAATTTACAATGAATGATGTAGGGTATATTGTTATTGTTACCGGGTTTTTACATCATTGTATACTTATTGTTACATCTAACTTTTACAAAATCAAAGTAAATCAAATTGAAAACTTTTTAAAAATATCTCAAAAATACAATGACTTAGTTAAAAATTACAATTTTTTAATGAAAAGGTTCCTTTAAATTTCCTATATTTTTATGATTTTGGTTTTTGCCTATATTTTTTGACACATGGAAATTACCTATTATTTTCATTTTCTTCTATAATTTTCCTTTTTTACCCTCTCTATATTGTTTCTTTTTTGTTGTAAAAAATTTCTTTATTTTTTTCTCCCTTTTTCTCATTTTCCTCTTGATTTTTTTTTTTGGGGGGGGGGGGGGTTGCATTATATTTTTTCATGTGGCAATTTCCTATTTTCTTTAATTCCTTTAGTTTTACCCTTCTTACTTTTTTCTTTTTTTGCTGTAAAATATTTCTATTTTTTTTTATTTTCCTTTTTTGTTTTTTTTTAGAAAATATTTTCCTATAATTAACATTTTTTTTCCTTCTGTCTTTTTCTTTTCCTTTTTAGTTTTTTCTAATAAAAAAAATCTACTCACTGCTTTTAGTTAAATGAAATTGAACGGAATTAAAGATACGTATGATCTTCCATCTTTTCCTTTTTTAAAAAAAAAATATGTCATGTGACATTTCACTGTTCCGTTTTCACCTTTTTGGTTTATAATGAGTTCTTATACGGAGTAATTCATAATAGAGAAATTACCATGATTAATGTCACTTGATATCTCCACTTTTTTATAAATTTTTTTTGAACTTAATTACATGGAATGTGACAACAAAAAATCATTCAATATTCTTCTATGTATTGTTTTTTCTTTTTTGAAATATTCTTTGTGATAGTTGATGTGACCAAGGGCCTAGACTTTAAAGTCTAACACACTCCATGGGAGATGCCTAAGGGGTATGTGGTCTCTACTCGCCTAAGGGTGAGTAAGGTTACGTATTACCAACGGCTAACGCCTAAAATGGCTATTGAAATAAAGACGAAGCGATCTACACCCTACATGGGATGGGAAATCCTCCCTAGAAAGCCTAGGATTGCGACACTTGGCACGATGTGATTGGCCGGGTGACCTCCCCAAGGCACTATAAATACCCCTCATGGGGGAGAGTGTTAATCATTGCGTAATCATTGACAAGACATTAATCTCACGGTTAAAGCTCTTAATCCTCTCTTAATTACTAATTTACTCCCYCTTAGACTTATACTTAAGCATCGGAGGGGAGATAATCCTATAAGGATTATTCTCCTTTTTGCAGGTGTCATCCTACGTCTACGAGGATCAACCTGAGCAGCATTGCGGATTCGCTTCCTTACTCCACGTATCTACAAATTTCACTGTTCGAGAGCTAAGGGCTACAATAGTTAGCGCCGTCTGTGGGGAGGATAGGCAATTCACAATGGCTAAGGCTGATTAGACTAAGGAGCCTAGGGCACCTAATGTGAATGAAGAACCAAAGATCCAAAATAGGAAGTCGGAAGTAGCTAAGTGTCTCAGTAAGCCTAGAGAGGCTCAGGGCTCGGGACTAGCAATCAAGAAGAAGATGAGAGAACTTTTCGATGAGATGCCTTGCGTGTAAAGCATTGCGCACAGGTTACTTCTGGCCAAGCTTGAGAAACGATGCACTGGACTTAGTAAGGAAGTGTCGGAAGTGTCAAATACACGGGAATTTACATCAAAGGCCGGCCACAGATCTATCAATTGTGCTCTCTCCGATCCCTTTTGCTAAATGGGGAATGGATATACTTGGTCCTTTTCCCCAGGCATCAGGGCAAAGGAAGTTTGTGCTGGTAGCCGTGGATTACTTCACAAAGTGGGTGGAAGCCGAACCTATGAAGAGCATCAAAGTGGCGGACGTCCAGAAGTTTATTTGGAAAAACATCATCACCAGATTTGGAGTGCCACAGTCTATTGTCTTTGATAACGGCCCCCAGTTTGATTCAAATGAGCTCACTAACTGGTTGGCCCAACATGGGACAACTGGGCACTTTGCCTCAATTTCCCATCCCCAAGCAAATGGCCAAGTGGAAGCATTCAACAAAATAATTTGCAATGGTATCAAGAAGAAGTTGGATGGTGCGAAGGGCCTTTGGGTTGAAGAGCTCTACAATGTCCTCTGGTCTATACAGACGACAACAAAGAACTCAACTGGGGAATCACCCTTCATGTTGGTGTATGGGTCCGAAGCAGTGCTGCCAATCGAGATGATGGAGCCTACCATGCGGGTGATGATGTACGATGAAGAGGGCAACTAGGCAGCCATGCGGCACAATCTAAACTTACTCCCTGAGACCAGGGGGACCGCTTTACTCCGACAACAGATCTACAAGTTAAAAATGACAAGAGAGTATAACAAGCGGGTGACCCCTCATACCTTGAGGCTTGGAGACTTGGTCCTCAGAAAAATGGAAGCTCAAGGTAGGGCAAAGGAAAAGGGTAAGCTTACCCCAAATTAGGAGGGTCCATACCGGATTTGTGAAGTCCTAAGGGATGGAACTTTTAAGCTTAAAACTTCAGATGGACAGAGACTGCCCAGGGCATKGAATGTGGACAATCTTAAGAAATATTATGTGTAATGAGTTTAGTTGAAGTAAGGGGAAGCCCTATAATCTTTGCAATGTAATGAAGTGGCTTTGCCATAGATTAATGAAATGAGAATGGGCATGAAGCCTTCGTTTGCAAGAAATATTCTTAAAATATTTAAAATGTTTTTAAACAAAGGCTAAATTTCTAGCCGAATAATTTCCGTGACCCAAGTGGCAACACGAGGGAGTCGAAAAGTGTAATAACACAATGATATCCTAAGTAAACTATGACCAGGAGTCTAAAAGTTTGAAAYAGAAAGATATCCTTAAAGCCTAAGGGCAATTGTCCCATGGTTGGCCGATTAGCCTAATGTCGACCTAAAAAAAAMMTAAAAAGGTTCGGCAAAACAGCTAAAAAGCTAATAAGCTCGGCTAAGAATTGAATGAACAATGTTCATAACTTATGTTAAGCTAAGTCAAGGATTAATTAGCCGATTGACTATACTTGTCGAGATGCCTGGAAAGTTTGAGGGCAATCAATAGAGATTGATTGACTCGGTACTCCTAATACAGTCCCGAGTCCATCAATCTTGAACTTCCAAACTTCCCAGGCCTCTCTCGTCTAAAAAAAAATGTTTGATTCGCTAAATCAAAAAGATGATTGTCTGTCAATATGCACCTATCTGCAGAATATATAATACTTATACCTTATACTATGCTATATCTTCTATATAATTTCTCATATATATATATTATATTATTATATTAAGCTTTTACTAATTATTTAAACTATACTATATTATACTTAACCTCAAAAAGTAAAGTGTACGAGGCAATCAACTTGTGATAGTTAAAGCTGACAAGTATGTGAAGAAGACTTAGGTTTCATTAATATCAACAAGTTACAAACTAAAGGTGACTCGACGAGGGTAGCTCGGCACAAGCACCGTTCTCATACAAGAGTAAGACATCCAGCAGACGCTTGATAGTAAGATAAGATTACAACCAAAATCTCATACAAGAGTAAGACATYAGCAGAACTAAGTGTAGATAATGAGAAGCTCGTCACTGCTGGTCTATCAAAGCCAAAAAGACATCAGCAGAACTAAGTGTAGAATATGAGAAGCTCGTCAGTGCTGGTCTATCAAAGCCAAAAAGAAAAAGAAAAGACAAAAATTAAAGAAAAGGATGACCAGAAGACTGTCGGCCTTGTTGCCGAATTCCCAACTCAAAAGCAAAGATGACCAAGAACTCAGGTTGCCCAATTGATGCAAACTTGCCGAATTCTGAATGTATTTCGGCTCCCAAAGGAGAGCCATCAACCACATCAAAATATAGTCGCCTGCCAGAAAAAGGTGAGCTAGGAAATAACGTCGCTTGAGATTGAGATTGTGTAGTCAAGCTTCGGCGTCATCGGCATCTTTGCCTTCTGGCTCTTCGTCATCCTCCTTCGGCAAGAAATGTTGGAACTCGGCGACTGGCTTCTTGTTTGGGTCTTTGTTGGATTTCTCCCAAAGACTCATTTTAAGGGMAAAGTCTACTCGTTCGACAAGAAAGTCAGCCGGGAGGGCTTCAATCTCGGTCAACTCCCATGCTCGAGGAAGAACGTCCTTGACTTGGTCCTCTCCCAGCTTCCAGCCGGTTTTCTTGGCCTCTTTGACTTCAGCTTTAGCCGAAGAAGCCTCATCCTTGGCTGCATTGAGCTCTTTGATCAGCTGGTCGATGCAACCCTGTTGTGAATCCTTGGCCTCCTTAACTTGGGCCTTGAGCTCCTCGGCATGATCAGCCGCGAACTCAGCCTTTAGTTCCTCCTTCAGCTTAGCCTGTTCATCGGTTAGGAGGGTCTGAGCCCGGTCGGCCTCTTTTGCCTTTTTGTCATAAGCCATAAGAGCCTTCCGGTATGAGTTACTGTTGAACCCTAAGTTTTGATGAATGGCACTCCAAACCAAGAAAGCAAACTCTATGTGTTAATATCTAATATGTGTGTTTAGTGATGTGATTAAAGGTTCCATGTTTCAAGAAGTCTTAATGGAGCAAGGACATCCTTAGGAGAAGGAAGAAGTTCCTATGACTTATTGGAGCTATGGAAGAACTCAAGGAAGAAGTTCGAAGTCAAGGAAGGTTGAGTTCCTTGGAAAAGATGACTCGACATTGGGTACA
Organism: Bassia scoparia; assembly: GCA_008642245.1. Classification (NCBI taxonomy): domain Eukaryota; kingdom Viridiplantae; phylum Streptophyta; class Magnoliopsida; order Caryophyllales; family Amaranthaceae; genus Bassia; species Bassia scoparia. The sequence continues at coordinate 51,633 of SNQN01002248.1, read as the reverse complement.
GTAGATTTAGGGTTCTACGGTTTATTGTACTGCTTGGAATGATACATGAAATATTGCTCAAAGGATAAAAAGGAAAATAATATTAAGTTTGTGATTTATCTATTAATGAATTTTAATCCGTTATTTTATGAAAAGTTATTTGTCTAATAAAGCCTAGGATAATTGAATATGATTTGATATAATAAAATCTTTTCATAAATATTAAAGATTGTTTTTCTATTAGAATATTTCTTAAAAACTATATGTTATATCTTTCCTTGATTAAAACGTTTTTATCTTTGAAAAATATGTTTTCTGATTAAATTGGTTTGTTAAAAGAAAAGCCTTTAAATAGGAAATCGGTTATGAAGAAAACGTGTGCTAACTAACTGAGATTTTTAAGGATATATCTGATTTAGTGATCGTGGAGTTATGGAGCTTGCTGTCAAGTTCCACTCAAGCATTACTCCTACAAAAGAGGAGTAGTGTGGTAGTGGACTTACTGCTTGCCTTCTACGCATTCATGATCACATTATAAATATACTCAGTTGGAAATTAACAAAGACACACCTTGAGCAAGAATTCAATCAGAGCTTTATTTCATATTGTTGCCAAGCATTTAGGATTGTTTACATTGAGTTGTAAGTGCTTCTTTTGTTGATTGAAGCGTGGGTTGTGAGAGAGTTCATAGCCGAGGATTTCATAGAAATCGAGTTTGAGAGAGTGTGACCAACAGAGGGGTTGGTTACGAGGTTCAAGAGTTCCTTGAGAACTGAGAGTGTTCTTAGATTGTAATTAGGTGTTGCATCCTATTATAATAAGACGAAGTCCTGTGTTGCATCAGGCCATAGTTTTTTCTCTCTTGGCTTTGTCTTGAGGGTTTCTGTGTTGGAAAATTCTCTTTGCTCGTGTTTCTTTCATTAAGTTTTCTTTTAATTCCGCGAAAAGTCACTTAAGTTCCTCAATACAATTCACCCCCCTCTTGTATTGTTCAGTCGATCCAACATTACTAGGTAATGAACAACCCGGGCAAGCTCTCGATTGGCCTCGAAGATTTTTATGTTCCAAGGCTTCGGGGTTTGCTGATCCAGATACTCGTTGCAGTGCCTCTCCATGGCCCGAGCATGTTTATTTGCTCGGTGGTCAGACCGCATAATCTTGCGGATACCTTCCACTCGGACCAAGCTCTACAAAATGAGACGAGGCAATTTAGCCGATCATATATTAAAGAATAACTTGGCCAAAACTAAAGTTAAAATTCCATTACCTCAATGAGCAGAGTGAGAACTCGGCCAATCTGGCCTTCCTCCAAGCCGACCAAGGTATCCTTATACTCGTCAGGAATGTGATTGAAAACATCCCTGAACATCTGCCGCCTCTCGGTAGTCTTGAATCAGTTGGAGGAACTGGGGGTCTCTACCTCGACGTAAGCCTCGTCGGCTTCTTTGTGTTCCTCGAGCTCCTTTCTGAAGTTGGGCTCATTCTGGTTCACAAAGTTGTCAAAGCCGACGATGTAATTGTCGTCCGGAGGCTGGAAGAAGCCACGTCTTACCTCATGGACCCTCATAGGATCCTTGATGAGAGGAGGAATATAGTCCTCCAAAGACAGCTTGGAGAAGTCCAACTCCTCCACCTCGTCCACATACTCTCTCGGCAATTTGATGCCGAGCTTCAGTTGGTCAGCCTCGGACATAGGATAGGTATCACTGACCCTATCTGTGTTAATGGTATACTAGGGGGCATCCGGATGACCCCCCGACAACACACCATCGGCATACTTTCCAGCCGTGGTCAGGGTAGCTCGATAGTCTGAGGTCAGATCAACACTTACAAGAAAAAGCCAAGGAATAAGGCGTCATGAAAGAGTGAAAGTAATAACAAATGAGTAAAAGTGACTAACCGAACAAGGGACTTCTCAAATGAGAATCATTATACTTTTCCCTAAATCGTTCAAGAGAAAAGGGATGCTCCTCACCCTTRTGTTTTTTGGGTGAAGAATCACGCCTCGGCGCTTCCAACARCCTCTTCACGGCACCAGTTGTGCCGAACCGTTGGGACTCTTTCTCAATCAAAGCCTTGTCAGCAGGCTTCAGTCTCCTTAGAGCATCTCCAATCGTTGGTTACATAGTATTGTAGTTTGCAATTTCAACTAAAAAATTTAAGCCACTTCAGTTTTAAGCCAATACTTGTAACGACGGTTRGCTACAATGCTTGTAGCTTGCATTGTCTTAACATATTTTTTAATTAATTATTTTAGTAATTATTATACAACATATAAGCCACTTGTCATTAATTAATTGGTTCAAGTATCTTTTTTCTTTTCAAGCTACACTGCTCAAACAAGCAGGTCTGCTTGCAAGTAGCCTGGTTTTTTTGTTCTCCAATGACTGGCATACTGCTACATATTTTTCATAAATTGCAAGCAGGTCCAAAATATTCACCATTGGAGATGCCCTTAGCAGACTAGGTTTGCTGGAGGACTTTGGTTTTGCCGGTTGCTTGGCAGCAGAGCCGGTGGGTTCTTTGGCTTTCACCTCCTCGGTGGAGCCGCGACCTTTGGTCGCAATCGATTTTACTCTGGGATCGGTCCCAGACTTCTTTGCCACATTGGATGGTATCTCACTGGCCTGAAACACAACACATTCTGTTAGAAGCCGAGGGCATACATCAATAGAGATTGATTCAAGGGATAAACTACCTTGGTTTCGACCTTCTTCTCATGTATGGACTTCATCAAGTCCTCGACAAAGATTTCGTCCATTGCCTCGACTATTTTTTCTTTGCCTCCTGGGATGTTCCCTCGGCGAACAACAGGAACTGCTTTCTTAGCAGCATCTGAGAGTAAGACGAAAAGTAAAGTTAGATTATCAAATAGAAAAAGAATGAAAATAACAGACAACACCGGCACTTTACCTAATTCTTCCCGTGAGCAAGGGAAAAGGCCCACAACTCTTACGAAATTATTATCCCTAAACCACTCTTTCAAGGGTACCTAAAAGGATGGCACTGTAAAGGGAACATCCTCGTCACCTTCCTCAATGTGTTCTCCCTCGTCATCAGGTCGGAGAACCAGTGTTCTTGTTGTAAAATAGTCTATGGCAGGCATGGCCTTATCAATAAGGTCTGGGAAGAAATTCACCCCGGCACATTTAGGGGAAGAGTCGTTCATCCGACGTAAAATCCGGAGTGCCTCGTTCGTAAAGCCTCCTCGGATGAAGACGAACTCCGTCTTCCATACCCGATGTTTATTGGTTTTATTACAGGCAGTCAAGTAGCCGGTTTTGTTGGCCAATTGAAACCAACCGGAGGTACAGCCTGATGTGTTGGTCAGGCTATGCATGTACAGAAAGGCAATAATGTTGGGTGTCTTTCCCGCCCTATTGGTCACGGCAAGGAAAGACAAGATATGGTGCCAGGAGTTTGGTGTAAGCTGACATATGCCGATATCATAACTGGAGAGTACCTCCAGAATAAAGTCGGGAATAGGGAACCTTAACCCCATGTTTAAAATGGCTTGGTATATGCCAACATACCCGTCAGGCGCATCGGTAATGGCCTGGTCTTTGGTGGGCACAATTACGTTAGTTGCCCTCACTCCCACCTTCTCGGCAAATTGGGCCAATCGCTCAGGAAGTATGTCCATCCACTTCCCATCGGCGTGAGTTTTGGTCGGGTGTGAAGTATTTTTCATCCGAACAACCTTTAGTTTACGTAAGGGTGTCCCCATGTGTTGGACTCTTGGGGAACACTCCCCGACAATAAGTTCTTCCTCCTCATCAGCCTCTTCGGCTTGCTCCTCGGCTTGAGAGGAATTAGAAGAATTAATCGTCTGGACCTCTTTATTAGACGATTCAGGGTTGTCAACCTTCACTTTGGTTGAAGGCTCTGGGTCGTCAGCCTTGTTTACTTCTTCGGCCAGATACTCTTCGTCCAAAATGTTTTGACCCTCGACGGCCATAGAGTTATCTTCGTTCAGAGACACGAAGAATTCAAAACTATTGTCTTGCTCATCAACTAAAAAATCTTGGTCCACTTCCATAGGCTCATGAGGAACTAATTCCAAATAGGGTTCGGCATCCTCTGCCTTGCCCTCTCCAACCAAACGACCGATGGTCTTTACTCTTGCCATTCGCCCCTGAAAATAGATGGGGATAAATGACTTATTAGGCGAAATTTGAGGACGAGCAGAGGACTCTTGAGTGCCTATGGGCCCGACAGATGTTGGCCTAGGCCCCAAGAGGCCTCCAACATCAACTGAAGCGGTAGGGAAGTTTGACGAGGGAGAAGAGGCAGTAAAAGGCATTATTGTAAAGAGGGAAAAAAGAATATAGAATAAAGAACAATACCTGTAAAAGAAGTCGGTGGTCTTTGAAGAATTATGACAACAACACGTAAGCAGAAGATATCTGACAAGGACACGTAAGCAATTGTACTCTGACATTGACACGTAGGAGAGAGAAAATGTTGGAATTTTTTCAAAGTAGAGAGAGAAAGCACGGAATCTAGAGAGAGAACAAAGAAATCTAGAGAGAAGTTGGAGAATTATGTAAAAATTTTGTGATTTTCTCTCTCCTCAAAGGTTGCTTAAATAGGGAAATTTGAGCGGGAATTTCGAGGTTCAAATGAAATAACCTCCCCAACAGAAGACACTTCCCGACATAAGGAACACTTCGACATTCTTGAGACTCGAACACTCCTTTGACAAATAAATCGGCCATCTACATGCCGGTATGGTACCTGTGGCCCAAAATGGGGTCCAGGCGGCATGTAATCAAGCTATGATGTACTTGGTGAAAAATCACCAAGTACTAAGCTTAATCAGCGAAAATCATGCCGGTACGGTACCTGTGACCCAAAATGGGGTCCAGGCGGCATGTAATCAAGCTATAATGTACTTGGTGAAAAATCACCAAGTACTAAGCTTAATCGGCGAAATTTATGCCGGTATGGTACCTGTGACCCAAAATGGGGTCCAGGCGGCATGTAATCAAGCTATGATGTACTTGGTGAAAAATCACCAAGTACTAAGCTTAATCGGCGAAATTCATGCCGNTTGGTGAAAAATCACCAAGTACTAAGCTTAATCGGCGAAATTCATGCCGATATGGTACCTGTGACCCATAATGGGGTCCAGGCGGCATGTAATCAAGTTATGATGTACTTGGTGAAAAATCACCAAGTACTAAGCTTAATCGGCGAAATTCATGCCGGTATGGTACCTGAGATCCAAAATGGGGTTCAGGCGGCATGTAATCAAGCTATAATGAACTTGGTGAAAAATCACCGAGTACTAAGCTTAATCGACGAAATTCATGCCGGTATGGTACCTGTGACCCAAAATGGGGTCCAGGCGGCATGATTAAGTTCTATGGTGTACTTGGAAAAAAAAWAAATAAAAATCGCGAGTGCTAAGTCTACCCGGCCACTTTACATGCCGGTATGGTACTTGTGACCCAAAATAGGGTCCATTCGGCACCAAAACTTTAAACTTAGTTGGCTGAGGTGGTACCGGTATGATACCCGCAACCCCAAAATTGGGCCCAATAGGCTTAAATTGCCTTAAAATATCCTCGGCCTTCCCTACAAACCAAGTATGACCGGCATGAAATCATGTCGGTATGGTAGCTGTTACACAGAAAAGGGTGCATCCGGCTTGGGTGTTCGGCATCAGGCCTTTGGCCTAAGATCTTTACTTAGTTTCACACCGGGCATGGCTCATCTATTAAAAGATTCGTATGGGGGTCATGATTGGGCTTCGAGCAAAGAAAAAGATGGGAAGCTAAGTGGAAATTCTCATCGCCATCTGATGACATTGCACGAAATGCTGCTGACGGAAAAAACGTAGATTTCAATTACAGCAAAAAGCACCACACGGAACCTACAATCCCTCTCCTAAAGAAGAACTTAACGAAATCAACGGGATGATATAATAAGTTTAATGAGATGGTTTGAGGGGCAAATGATGTGACTAAGGGCCTAGACTTTAAAGTCTAACAAACTCCATGGGAGATACCTAAGGGGTATGTGGTCTCTACTCGCCTAAGGGTGAGTAAGGTTACGTATTACCAACGGCTAATGCCTAAAATGGCTATCAAAATAAAGACGAAGCGATCTACACCCTACATGGGATGAGAAATCCTCCCTAAAAAKCCTAGGATTGCGACACTTGGCACGATGTGATTGGCCGGGTGACCTCCCCAAGGCACTATAAATACCCCTCATGGGGGAGAGTGTTAATCATTGCGTAATCATTGACAAGACATTAATCTCACGGTTAAAGCTCTTAATCCTCTCTTAATTACTAATTTACTCCCCCTTAGACTTATACTTACTTAAGCATCGGAGGGGAGATAATCCTATAAGGATTATTCTCCTTTTTGAAGGTGTCATCCTACGTCTACGAGGATCAACCTGAGCAGCATTGCGGATTCGCTTCCTTACTCCACGTATCTACAGATTTCACTGTTCGAGAGCTAAGGGCTACAACAATAGTTACAAAAGACAATATTGTTTTGTTAATTTCTTTCTACTCCATATTTTTTTATTATTTTTTTTTTTGAGAAAACACAACAAGTATTATTCAATCAATTCTGTCTCATCCGCCGAGGTGGATAGATATAGTTTTTTTGATATGGTAAAACATCATAAAAAAATCATTTTTTCATTAAAATATATTTAATCCTTTTGTTATTGTTATCTTGATTATTTTTCATCATTGTATACCTCTGATTACTTCGCACTATTATAAAATCAACTTCGATTACAAAATGAACCCGTGCATTGCACGGGCCAAATACTAGTTTTTATTCATAACCTAAGAGCTACATATAACATAATCCTTAATTTCAAGGGAAATTTCCCCAAATGCTACAGAGGTTAGGCCTAATAGATGTACCACTGAGGTTTTCGAGTTACCTCATGTACCCTTGAGGTCATTGGTTAATAGCTGAAATACCTTTAATACTAACAGACGCTAGGGTTCCGTTAGGATTTCATCCATTTCAACCATTAAAGCTAACTAATTAAATATTAACCACTTAAAACTAATTAATTAACCTTATAATTAAAAAAATTAAAGTAAAATTAAAACTAATTCATCGTTTCAATTTTCTTACTTGCTCTTTCTCTCTCCTCCATTCTTATCTTTCTACCTTCATTAATGTCCTCAAGTCCCTCAACAACAACAACAACAACAAATTTGAACTACACAAATTCAAACAACAAAAACAATTAATTTGAACTGGAGTACACAACTTTAAACAATAACAAAGAACACTAGACAAATTCGAACGACAACTAAAATAATGAAATTTGAAGAAATTCGAATTTGATCAATAATAACAAATGGCAATACGCAAAAGAAAAAAGACGAAATAATCGGGAAAAATGGAGCTTTTGTGTTCGAATATCTTATTTGCAAGCAAACGAATACACACATTCCACGAACCCACAACCACCACCCACGACTCCAGCCTAGTTTCGAACACACGAACACCAACTCACGCGACCCGTGACACACAGCTCAAGTGCCAACCCATGAACCCGGCCAGCACCCACAAGCAGGAAATAGAAAAACTAACATTAATTCGTATTGTTTTGGATACTAATTTGACTAAAACTAGATTCGAATTGTTGTTGTTTTAACTTGTTCAAATTCGAATTTGAACAAATTGTTGTTCTTGTTGTTGTTTAAACTCGAATTCGTTCAAAGTCGAATTTTTTGTTGTTGATGGCAAATTTGTTGTTATTGTTGTTCGAARTTATTGTTGTCGTTGTTCTAATTTGTTGTTGATGTTTAAAATAAAAGATTAGTTGAGAAGAGAAAAAATGTAGCCATGAAGAAGGGAGAAGGGTGGAGGAAACAGAAGCAAAAAGAAGTAATTAATAAAGTTTTTTTTTGGTTAAAAATTTAAAAAGAAGCAATTAAGGTTAAATTAACGGAAACTTAACGATCGTTAGTCATAAGTGTAATTGAGCTATTAACGCCCAACCTCAGAAGTATATGGGGTAATTTAAAAACCTCAAGATACATCAACTATTAACTATTAAGCATAACCTCAGGGGCATAGTAGGAAATTTCCATAATTTTAACATCGGTTTAAAACATTAACTAGTATTCAGGCCTGGGCGTTGTCCCGGGTCATACATTTTAATTTTAATTTTGTAAATATATTCCTAGTAATTTATTTCACCTATTAATTTATTTGTTGCGAAACTTCATAAAATATGAAAAAAATTATACTGTAGTATTTTGAAGGAAGTTTCAAACTTAATACTTATTAAAAATAGGAAAAATTAACAGGTATAATCCCACCTTTGGTGGGTCTTCCAAAAATAAACCCACCTTTGGATTATTTCAAAATAATCCAACCTTTTGCTACCCTCTTCCAAAAATAGACCGTGACCTGTTACAGCCTGGAGATAACCTTTTGTACAGGTTAATCTCTTCTTAATTTCTTCTTAATTAATTTTAACTTAATTAATTAATGATAAAAAAAATAATAATCACAATCATTAATTTAACCTCCTCACGACCTCACGTTCACTGCCATCCCACAACCCCACCACGACAAAAACCCAACTGTCACAACCACACCACCACCACAGACTGCCGTGTCCACGGTGACCACCACAAAACCCCAACTCCTCCCACAAAATTACACTTCCTTTTACATTGGTGCTCAACTCGCTCATTCTTTCGGTATTCTCGTCTTAATTTACAAACTCACCATCACCAAAACTTGCTCTGGTATGACATTCATTCATCATCACTATAATCATCTTATTTATAATAATTTGATTTGTTATAAAAAATCGGTTCTTTATTAATTTAATTCAATCATTTTAGCATTATATTATTTGATTGACAAAGAAATTACAAGGGAAATTCATTTCATTATTGGAATTGAATGAAAACCCAATTACATGAAAAAATTAAGTGGGTTGGAATTATGTAAACCCCATGATTTTAGTTTACCTTTTCTGGGAAGATCGTGAACGGGGAGGATGACGATTGGTCGGGGCATGAGAGAGAAGACTAAGCTTTGTTGATGGTGGCATGAGATAGGGAAGGGCTGGTGGTTGATGGCGGGGAGGGCCGGGAGTTGGTGGTGGCGTGAGATGACAGGGGGGGGGTGCTGGTGGCGTGAGATGACTGAGGGGGCTGGGAGGGGGGAGATTGTATAGGATTTTTTTTTAAATTTAACTTTTTTTTAATATTGGAGCTTCAAGTGACCGGTTCTTCAGGTAACAAGTCAATGGGTTCATTTTTGGAAGAGGATAGTAAAAAGTCGGATTATTTTGAAATAATCCAAAGGTGGGTTTATTTTTGGAAGACCCACCAAAGGTGGGATTATACCTGTTAATTTTTCCTTAAAAATATTCTATGTTGGTTGTTGTTATTATAATTGAATGTTGGACGACTACTTTTAAATTTTTCAATCCACAAGATCCAAGTTAAAAAAAATGATGTATTTATTTGGTAGTGAATCAAGGCAAATGACTGAGCCAAAATTAAGATATAATGCAATTAAGTTTGAAATATGTTATATATCCTCTATTTATTATACTCATTTTTTTTTTAAAGAAATTGCAATATACATGCACCATTACCCAATTTAGAATAATGTTGTTTCAAAGTAAATTTACTTTAATTTATTATCCCTATGAACATAATAAACTAATATAATGTATCTCTCTATTGGATTTTGTAATTACATGTGATTATGTTTATTTTTCTCTCCTACATATTTTTATTTGATTGCAGTATTATTGCGCATCTATTCAACGATGCGTTAATAAGTAAAATGAATGACGTATTCAATAGAATATTTTGACCATGAAAATTATACATTATAAATGAAAAAAAGTTCTAACTATTATTATTAATATTAATATTAATAATAATAATAACAATATTATTTTTATTATTATTGATTATTATTATTATTATTATTATTATTATTATTATTATTATTTTATTATTATTATTATTAATTAATTATTATTAATAGATGTTATATATTCATTAGAAACTTAAATAGAAATTAATGAGTTAATGGTTAAAATAAATTAAGGAGATGAAAAGATAGAGGAGAAAAAAAAAGTAGAAGATGATAAATATTTTAAAGAAATTGAAAAGTTTTATTATAAGATTATTGTAAATATGATTACATGATGACATGTGGCACCTTGACACTTGTCATTATTCTACCTCAAATTGAATCCATGTGGCGTGCCTACGTTGTTTGGCACGCCTTTTAATAATATTTATAGATAGATAGTTGAACACGTGCGTTTCTAAACCGAGAATAACACGATACAATCCGCTAAACTAACGGGTTAGGTTCGGGTCGACATCTCAACCCATATACAGTAACACGTTTAGAGAAATTTATTTTTATTTTTTTGATTTTTTGATAATGTTACCTTTTGGGCCAAACAATAAGAAGCCCAATTACATAATCTAATCTAATACGGAGTAGTATAATGTAAACCAAAAAAAATCACAATTGACAATCCAAACCCCTTTCTCTCTCCTCTCCGCTCTGATCGGCGTGGCCCCCGCTCACTCGACGGACGGGCGTCTCTGGTGTTGCGCTGCTGCTGGTATTGTTGCATTGCCACTGCTGTATGGTTGCTGGATCTTAATATCATTCTTAGGGTTTCGCTTTTTTAAGGTATTCTTCTTCTCTCTCCTCTTCTTTCCCCATTTTATAATTTTGTTCCAATTTTCCAGTTTTTTTGCAGGAGTTTTTTCGGAGTTTATTATTAGTTTTGTTTCAATTTCTCTATTGTTTTGGGAGGTTCTATTATTGTTGTTTGGTTTTGGGTGATTTTGGGGCAGAATTATTTATGATATTAGGGCTGAATTTGAAGACCAACAATGAAATAAAAATAATTAAACTACAACAAACAAAGAATACACACATTCAAATCAAGTAACCATTTTCTGGATGGGAATATTAACTGATTACTATGTATTATTATTATTATTATTATTATATTATTATTATTGTTATTATTATTATCATCATCATCATGATATATATTATTATTATTATTATTATTATTATTATTATTTTATTATTATTATTTTATTATTATAACACCAAAACGTGGTAAGCGTTACAAGCACAAAAAAGGACAAGTGACTACAAGAAGTTGGAGGGGAGCCGAGATACAATCTGTTCCCATATTATTATTCCCATCCGAAAAATGGTTACTTGATATCATATTATTATTATTATATTATTATATATTATTATTATTATTATTATTATTTCCCTTTTAAACTACCTATTCCCATATTAGCATATGGCATCTGTTCATCGAATAAATGGTATTTTAAAAAAAATTAATTAAATGAAAATAGTATGGAACTGCCATGTGTCATCATTGTATGCAAGAACCCTGTTATTAAATATAGTAATAGATTTCGAATGCTGTTGAATGAGTTTGATTGATTTTGGGATTGATATGCTTGCTGTAATTTCTCAGGATAGTTAAAAATGCCACTGGGACTAATACTTGGGATCGGAAGGGCAATGCGCAGGAAGCGTACATCGTCACTTGATATCCTTTCTTCGAAAAGAGCCCCGAGGAATTACTACAAAGGAAAGAACTGCAAACCCACTGGATTTCACACCCGCAAAGGTCTTTTCTATTTGTAGCTCTATGTCTGTTTTCTGTCTTTCACTGACTTTGATGTGTTGTTAGTTAAGCTTTATCAGTGTATTTGATGTTTATTTCAATTAAACATTTCCACTTATAGATGGTTTATATAATGTGTGGATGCTTGTTAGCCTTTGCGTTTTTATATTTGATAAGTTTCGTTATTAATGGCGACTATGTAGACAATGGTGGATTGTGATTTGTGAATGTCTCTTCAAATGAAAAAGATGTATGAAGAACCAAGTAAATATATGACTGTTTGTGCAGGAATGGATGTGATACTGTCTCTGTTTTGTTTGGTTTCATTTGTCTGTTGTTGTAACCTGAACTTTGTTGCAGGTGGCTATGTTGTGGTGCAAGAAAAGCTGCCTAACTATGTTGTACCTGATCTTACTGATTTCAAGGTATTGTCTTTCTTTATCCATTTCTATCATCAAATGCTGATGTTCTTAAATAGGTTAAAGATTATGTTTTTGTCCAACTAGAAACCTAACTTTTGGAGAGGGGACAAAGCAAGAATAGGGGAAGGGAGCATGAATGGGAGCCCCCATCTAATTTGTAGCTTTGGGAGTTTGAGTAGATCTTTTTCTTTAAATATATTTGTGGAAGGCAGAGGAGCCTGGTTTGGGAAGAATACTTTATAGCTATGGGGCATTAAGCTTGTTACAAGTCCTTACAACCCAGTCTGTGAAAATCCAAACAATGACTATGGGCATGGGGATTTATGTTCATGGAACGATGCTTTTTCCTACTTTTCTTAGTTAACAAATGTGTAGCATGTTTTGAGGCGTAACAAGATAAAATTTAGCATCTGGTCCATGATAGCCTAACTTAATCCCTTCATGCTGGATAAATATGGCTATATTGTATGTCAATTGTTTGAGCATCTTTTCAATTTGATGTTGGTCAAATAGTCACCACACTTCTCAGATGTGCATGTTTTGCAACTTGCTAACCTACCTTTTTCGCACAATAAGTCTGCAAGTAAAGAGCCATAAGCATGTGTGACATGTTGAAATCTACTTTCGTATTAAATCGTTGGGGCTAAGGGAAAATGAAAAAAGTGTCAGCATTAACAAATTTCCTGCCCAAGGAATTTAGCTCTAGTTTTCAAAGCATAGGGGGAGGGGATAATTAAATTTTCATGGTAGGCCATATCTTAGATTTTGAAAATGAATTTAAGGGCGTTGGATCACATTTCCACCTGAGTACTGCATCTTGGACAAGTTTGGGGGTTATTAGAAACTAGGAATGAAAAACCTATAAAACCTCGCAAAATAGTCCACTGTGTATGCTTAAGTAAGATTATATGGAACACTATCCCACAAAAGAAGCCAAAGATTTTGGAACTAAAAAGTTAAAAAGAAAAGGTTTTTTTTGGGGGTTTTCTATTTCCAAATTCATTATACTTCCTCCGTTTCTTTTTAATGGCAACAAAGTGCATTACACAAATTCCTATGCAAAATTTAGATGTGAGTGTGAAAGTGATAGAGAGAGAAAATGAGGTATGTGATGAGGAGTGAGATAGAAAGAAATAACATGCAAAAGAGGAAAGAAAACGTTTGTTGCCATTAATTTGATATTTCCAAATTTAGTAAATGTTGCCACTAAAAAGAAACGAAGGAAGTAGTACTCCCCATATCTGATATCTCATCTGTACTTCATATTTATTGGATGAGAGAATTACGTGTCATGGGTCCGTGATAAAATTTAAGCAAAGCTTGTCAATTTGTCATTGAGATTTGTGTTTGATTTCAGAAAACATTGGGTCATCGTTTTCATTTCGTTTGGTAGAGTGGTTGGACAGGTCATTGAACCACCTTTCACCATTCCATAAGACAATTTGAGTGTTCTTTTCATTTGCAAGAGAGTAGGCAAACTTTTTGATGCTGAAACGTCTATGAAAACCCCTGTGTTGGTGAAACATGGGTTGTGATGGATCTGAAATTCTGAACTATATTTTTTGGTATAATGCGATGTTAAATGGCAGTGAGACAGTAGGATACTAGGATCAGTGATGATGCCATGGGATATGTGGATTCCTTCTGTAGATATTCACACTTCTCTGGACACTTTTCACCTGAGTTAGGTTTTTGATAATAGTTTGCCCATCTTTAATGATGGTACACATGTCATAATCTAAAAGACTCTTATCAATGAAGATTGTCATCACCAAATCCTCTTCCTATGAGTAATTGAGTATGCTGTCAGAGAAAAATTCTCTTCCTTTGTTTAAGAAACTTTGTGAACAAACGAACACCCCTCCTAAAATGATCAGATGTGTCTGCACACTCTGTAGTGTAATTTTTCCTGATGGTTTCTGTATCTCTTCACTTGACGAGGTTCTTTTTGCTGCATAAGCTGCATTGTTGTTTCTGCAACTATCTATAGTGCAGTAATTGTTGTTTCTACAACTATCTATAATGCAGTAACCTGCATTGTTGTTTTCTAAAATAGATCACTGTATTTCAGGAATCTATCTTTCTTTCACCAAAAAAGAAAGAAAACTATCTCTAGTGCTGAGCAATGCTTTTGAACTTTCTTTTGATCTCACAGTTGGGCTTTCTGTCCACTTATAAGCAGCTTCTCTGGGAGAGATAATCCATTTTTTGTTTGGTCGGACATCTCACGAACTTTCCTGTGTCTTAAAGTTATCTGAATTTTTGCCTGTGTGAGATTGTCGGGGATTGTTTTGCATTGATTTGGTCTTGATGACAACTCTGAAGCACTGTTTTAAATCTTTTTATTGTACAAGTTTGCACAAACATTTAATCAGATTCCATATTTGCTAATTATAAACCTCTGCCTTATTTCTGCAGCTCAAGCCGTATGTTTCTCAGTGCCCACTGAACGCGAAGACAACCGAGAATGCCTGATGTGCTAAAATAGTTTAATAACTTTAGGTAATAGTTGAATCTTCTAGTTGTCTTACTGCTACGAAACCAGTAGTTTGTTTATTAGACTTGATCAAGCAAAGACAATAAATGAAGTGTGAATTGTAAGTGCTAGTTTGCTTTATTCTCTTTGATTAATTACTTGGCTTAGTAGAATAGACGTTTGATGAAAGTCTTAAAATTGATTATTCTATCCATCCAAGTTCATTTTTGATAATCGTAGGAGACAATGGATTCAAATGCTATACTATGGAACTATGCAAGGTTAATATCAACATGGCACACAAATGTTTGTATGCCAACACATTTGATACTATGCAAGGACTTAATTATATGGTTTGTTTGGCAACACATTTCAATCAGTTTAAATTGACAAGCTATTCGAATTATCAGTCACAGCCTGAAAACAGAGGTTCCATCAATTCTAGGTTGTAGCATTTCAAAATTAGGTTTCGAAATTTGTAACTACACTATCAATTTCAGCTTTAGTGGCTGCCTTAGTCTATATATGAACTTGTAGATAATTTAGCAATTTCAAATTGAATTGAGCGTAACAGAGCTTTTTAAAGTAGCTTGAATTGGATCCAAATTAAACTCAAACAACTCAAATTGAAGTTAATCCATGTAATCACAATGTTTGTAATTGTAAGGATAAATTACATCTTATCACCAAATATTTTAATTTTTTCTCATAATACCACCTTAATGTTTATTTTTTACAAATTACCACCAATAATGTTTGTTATTCTCACATTTTGTCACCAAAAATCATTTTTCCGTTATGTCCTCTGTTATTTGCAGGCTTGCAGCCCAATTTAACAAATTACTTCTTAATTGTTTGTTGTATCTTATGTAATCATCCACCACTCTTCTCTTCCACTTTCAACCTTCATCCATTTTTCATAAGTTTTCCATGTTCAATCACTTCTCTTTCTCTCTCTTCTATACCATCAAAGGCAAAGAGAGGATGTTGATCTTGTGTTAAACAAATATTAGAGCGTTTAAATTGAGTTTGGGCCCTATATAATGGAGAATAGAATGAAAAAGTGATTTTTTGGTGGCAAGATGTGAAAATAATGAATATTTTTTGTGGTAATTTGTAAAAAATAAACATTAAGGTGGTATTATAAGGAAAAATGAAAATATTTGGTGGTAAGATGTAATTTTTCCTAATTGTAACCATAATAACATTTGAATAATATACACGTCTTCCGTTTACAACACTTTCTACTTTAAAATGTTTCACATTATTTGCTATATTTTTTTTGGAGAAATAAATTCTCTCTATCTCTCTCTTCTCATAGAGATCCCTTTTTTTTATTTACTTTATATCTCTTTCCTCTCTAAAAATTACGTAAAAATCCGTGAATTGAAAAGTGTAGCGAGCTTGATCAACAGTATATGGACGTGCTAGTTGAGTTATTTATTGATGCACTCATTGATTTTCTTCAAACAAATGGTCAAATGGAATGGAAGTTAAAATTTTCTTCAAACCAATGGAATGGGATTCAAAGCAAGGCCAAAAAAAAGGGGTTGAACAATGGCATATTGTCAATAATTCAACTTATTGATCCAAAAAGTAGAAGAATTCATCGAAATCAACCGGAAAAAAAAGCACTCTTGCAAATTAGTATTTTCCTGTCATCGTCTTATGTATGATATGCTACTGGATTCTTAATTTGCGGCGCTGTTTGCAAGGAACGGTTCAAGCTTGAGAGTTGTTTTAAAATAGACACCAATGGAGTTAATGCGATCAGAATCATGGGTGCCATGAAATCCTCCAAATTGATTGATCCCTCCAAGATCATACCACTTTCTTCACTACTACTTCTGTCGGAACGGCAACTGACTWCATCTTGATGTTCTGAATAATTGGTCGTCAAGAATGATAGTGTGATGTAAAGAGAGTAATTTGCGACCCCTAGTGTTGTATTTATAGGCAACTACTAGTAGTAATTGACTAATTGGTAAATGAATCATCAATGGGTTGGATACTTGGATGATTAGGGTTTAGGGTTTAGGGTTTTTAATATTATTGTTCCTTATTAGGCCCAAATTTGTGTTTTGGACCAAATAATATTGAATCTTCATCAAGTTCAACCCTATAATTTAACACTTTATTTTTTGCCCTTTTCTTCTTAGTTCTTATACTACATTATTTTCCGTACGGTTACATTAAATATATTTTGTAGAAGCATATTAAATATTAATGACTTAATAATAAGATATAATATAATAATATGAATTGTTACTATTTAATATTTTATTAATAATACTCCCTCCATTTCTTTTTACTTGCACCATTTCATTTTGCACAGTTTTCAAGACACAACTTTGACTACTAATAACTTAAATTGTATTGTTTAGAAAATTATAAAAATTTGATATTAATAAACTATACATTAAGACGAATCTAACAACATCTCACTTGACTATATTATACATTATAAATTTGCCAAAAAAATTGGTCAAAGTTTACTAACTTTGACTCCCAAAAAGGAAATGGTGCAAGTAAAAAGAAATGGAGGGAGTAAGATTTATGATATAAATGTTGCGCCTTGTAGCGTATTTTTTTAATTTAATATTTTCTTGATTAAATATGGGATAATAAATAAATCTAACTTAATATAATTTAATTATATTTATGATGTCATTATTGCTTTTAGCTTTTAATGAGAGACCAATTAGGGTCTGTTTACTTCAGCTTATTTTCAGTTCAGTTTAGCTACGTTCAGTTTAGCAGTTCAATTCAGTTCAATTTCATGATTTTACCAACTAATTAATCTTAAACGCAAATACAATTAGGGGTGAGCAAAAAAATTGGGTACTTGGTACTGGACCCGGACCGGTTCTAGATCCCAAAATTTGGACCCGTTTGGAACAGGTTCCGGTTCCAGGTACCATTTTTTGGATCGGATACCCAGTTCCAATGAAAAAGTGTTTATTGTTGTTTTAAGTATTTGTAATTTCCTATTTAAATATAATTTTTTAAATATTAGTAAAGATAAATTTAATAGCATATGGTATTATAACATTATTTTATTATTAGAATTCTAAAAAAATCGTTCTCCATATTTTTATTTGCTACATTTTGAAAAAAAAAACTATTACTTTTTTTGTCAATATTTAGCGAGCAAGAAAAAAACGGATGAAGTATATTAATATGTATGAAAATCATCTTATTATATATAAAAAAATAAAAAAAACATAACGAGGGACCCGGGTACCCAATTCCGGAATTCGTTTCCACCAGGTCCGATTCCGGTTCCAAAAAACTAGGAGCCGGTTTAATTGGCCTGGGTTGGGTTCCCGGTTTCGAAAATTTGGGACCCGCTGGGTCCGGTACCGAGTCCACCAAAATTGTCTGGTTACCCGGTTTTGCTCACCCCTAAATACAATTTATATTCAATCACAAATATAATTACCATATTTTAATTCTTCAACCACAAATACAATTAATCTTCAACTATACAAATATAATAAATCTTCCACCACAAATACAAATAATCTTTAATCATACAAATACAATAAATTTTCAACCACATTTTAATTAATCTTCCTTTGTTTCTCCTCGTCTTGTTGTATTACGTGATCATGTGGTAAGGTTTCCTTTAATTTTTTTTAATTTTTTTGTTAGATCTTTTAACTACAACAAACAACAACAACAGCAACAACAATAATAATAATAGTAATATTAATAGTAATAATAGTAGTAGTTATAGTGAATTATTAATCCAAAGATATATTGTTAATCCTAAGTTAAATATTTTTCAGTTCAGCTCCGTTCAGTTCAGCTGTTTTCAGTTAATATAATGTAAACAGACGCTTGGTACAAGATAAGCAATGCACTCATATGCGTGCACACTATTGTAGAATATTTGTTACTTTTTAATGTTATTTTGTAAGATAAGGTTTGTTATTGTTTAAATTTTTTGTTTTTTTAAATAACGATTTTAAATTTATTTTATTTTATTTTTTTACACAATAAGACTGACGAATGGACCCTGTACAGATCCTATCTCAGGAACTGTACAGACGAGGAAGGGAGGGATAAATCCCCGACGAAGTGTTGGGGGTAAGAGTCGAACCCGGGGCACAACCCTAAGATTCGGGGATGAGTGCCACTGCACTACACTCCACTTCTCAAATATTGTAGAATAATTGTTACGGAGTACTTTTTAGATAAGATAGATTATTTTTAATTTTGACCTTTTAGAATGAAAGTTTTTTAAAGAAAATAAGTACTTTTTGTTTTTTCTATTTTTATTGTTTAGATATACTTTTTAAATTTTAATTTTTTTTCTTTATTTTTTAAGAGTAATGGTTTCTATTTTTTATTTATTTAGATGAGATAGAAAAAAAGTTTAGTTTTTGTTTTATTTTAGTTCCTATTTTTCTGTCATATATCAATATTGTTTTTGCACTTTGATACTCTCTCTGTCCACTAAATTAATGCTATAATTATACCTGGCAAATCGATCGGTCAGGTYGGTATCGGTCGGTAAATGTTAGGTTTCGGACATTTACAGGTCGGTCATTTTTCGGTAACGGGTCGAATTTCTTTGTTCATGACCCAATGTTTTCGGTAACAGGTCGGTCGGTCGGTGAAATTTTTTTTCGCGTCTTTTTTTTTCTTTCGATGTTTCGCCAAAATTAGATCAATTATTAAGGTTTTAGGATTTAAAAATGTATAATGTGACTAAACTAAGTAGAAATTATACATTAAGCTATATATTTGTCTGAATCTAATAAATATTATTATTTGCAAAAGATGGTCTAAGTATTAGGGTCTTAAAAGGTAAAAAATTGCATAATTTGATCATACTCACTAGTAATTTTTTTTATCGAAACTACTCATTTTGCTTTGTTTTTATTGCAACAAGTGAACTTTTGCAATATTTACATTTATTACTTTGACTAATATTTGTGATTTGTACATAATTAAACACGTTTATAAGTAATTATACTAGATAAATCAGTCAAATCGGTCGGTCAGGTCGATAACAGGTCGGTCAACATTCTACAACAGGTTGACGGGTTCGGTCAAAAAATGRGTTTCRGTCAAATCTTCTTGTTCATGACCCAACTTTTCCGGGTCGGTTTCCAGGTCAAAATTGGGTCGGGTTTGTTTTTGCCAGGTATAGCTATAATGAATAGTTCTTACTATTCATTAATAGTGAGAATCTTTTAAAATTTCATCAACATATAAGAATGAATATAGTCAAGTGGGGTCTTGTTAGAATCGTATTAACAAGTAGTTTATTAAAATCCAATTTTTATCATTTTTACTCATGTATAATTAAAGATATTTCATTTGTAAATTAGAAATGGCAGGAATTTAGTAAAACATAGGGAATATTATTTTTTTGTTTTATTTTTGGAAAATTGTCACATATACCCTAGTATTTTTGGTTTTTTTTTCAAAAATATACACGACTTGGTTTTTTAACACCCTTCAAAATGCCCATGAACTTTTAAAAAATCTAAAAGTTATAATTTTTAGGGTGAAAATATAACAATTTTAAGTTATTTCGTTATTTTTTGAAAAAATAATTAAGGTGAAGTTGTTTTCTTGGATTAATATTGTGTTTTAAGTGTTTAATTTGAGCGTGATTGTAATTATAATTTTTTTATTCTTTGAGCCTTTTAAGTTGAATTAGGTTGAGAAGAGAGATAATAAAAGAAGAAAAAACTGAATATTAATATAAACATGTTATGTTTTCTCTTAAAAACTCTATTTTTTTGGCTTTTAAAAAGTTTAGGGGTATTTTAGAAGGTGTCAAAAAAAAATCATGCATATTTTGGAAAAAAGTCAAAAGTACAGGGGTATATGTGTTGATATCCTTATATTTTTTAAGTAAAAATTTCTGTTTTTTTAACATAATTTATTATTATGTACGGAGTAGATAAGATAAAATTTTGGGGTTTTCTCATTTATAACCCTGAAATATTGGAGTTTCTCACTTGTGCCCTGTGTTTTTCTTCTTTCTCATTCGTGCCCCTAGATTATTGGGTGTTTGTCATTTATACCCTAAAGGATTGAGTTTTTTCACTGGCCCCCCTAAAAATCCTAGAATAATTTTTTTTTTAATGTTTTTATGGTCAATGCACATATTCACGTAAGGGTTAAAACTTTTAGAATCGGGTGAAGTATAAGTTATAGTACTCCGATCCATATAGTATTCACGTAAATAAAACAAAAATTATGATAAATCAATACTTATACAAGTATTTCTTCATTTTATTAAGGGATTTTTCCCCATATGCCCCTGAGTTTTAGGCTAATAACTCGTTTTTTAAAACGCGCTCATATACCCTTGAGGTCATATATAATAATAGCTCAAATACCCTTAGTATATGGACGAAAAAACTAACACCGTTAGTCTTTCCTCCAATTAAGACCTAATTCGACCCATTAACCCTCTAATTCATTCTATCTACTCTTAATAACTCTTTAATGGTCTCACTCTTCTTCCTCAGCTCACGCAACTTCTCCAAAATCTTTAACACCCACTTTGATTTTGATTCTCAAAACTCAACAAATCCAATTTAATTATATTCGATTCAATTACAATTAACCAAAAACCCAATTAAACCCAATTACCAATTTCCCTAAATTTGTCACTTATTCTAGAATCTTTTGGTTCAAGCTAAGCAAAATACTACATTAATGGAACTCACCACGAGCAGCGAGCACACCAACACGAACTTACCATGACCAAAAATTTCGAACCCACCATGAGCACCAGTGCAGCACAACTCACCACCACGAGCACGCAATTACCCACAAATTTTGAGAGATTTCTTTGGGAAATTGAGGTTTTTTTTTATCTAAGCATAGATCCAAAGTTTAAAAATGAATAATTCACACTGAAAAGTTGATTTGGGGCATATATTTAAGAAAAAGAAAGAATATTTGTTCTTGTTCTGCGTTGAAGAGGGTGGAGGTGGTGGTGGCAGTGGCGGTGGACTTGTGCGAGTCGTGGTTGGAGGTGGGTGAGGGAGGTGGGTGCAGTCGTGAATTGAGGGAGGCAGTCGTGGGTTGAGGGAGGTGGTGGTTGGAGGGTGGCAATCATGGGTTGAGGGAGGTGAGAGAAAATGAGGGGGTTTGAGTTTCGGGTCGAAACAGAGAATGAAGTATGGGTTAATTGAGGAATAATGGAGTAAAGGAATGAATTAAGGGTGAATTATTAGTTAAATCCTAACGTTGTTAAAAATTTAACGATTTTTTTTGGCTCATTAAGGGTATTTGGGCTATTTTTTCTGATGTGAGGGGGTATATGAGCTGTTTCTAAAAACACGGGGGTCTATGAGTTATTAGGCTAAAACTCAGAGCTATATGAGGAAAATTCCTTTTTATTAATTACACTAGCATATCATGCACATGCATGCTATTTCWTACTATAAATTAATAAGTTTTAGTCTTACCAAATGAAAATTTTCAAATTATGCATACAATCTATACATCTTAAAACAAAAGCAAAAAGAAATGTACTCGTCATCTACCATATAAATTTTTAGGGTCACTAGTGAGAAAACTCAATATTTTAGGGTATAAACGAGAAAAAGTCCAATAATCTAGGGTTATGAATGAGAAAGAAAAAAATAGGACATAAGTGAGAAACTCCAATATTTCAGAGATATAAATGAGAAAAACCCTAACTTTTTTTTATTGTTGTTATGGTTTTTAAATTTCACATTTATTGTTGTTTTTGGATTGTTAGATTTCACGTTTTTCTTAGATAATCTTTTTTTATTTTATTGTTTTTTTTGTATAAGAAATATTTTTTTTATTGTTGTTTTGGTTTTTAAAAGTTACATGATTAAACTTATTTTTCTATTTAATTTTGATATATTTTTATTCCTAATCCTTGAGGGAAAAAAGGTTATCACAAAATTTTCATAATCGAACTTGGTTGTTTGTATTATACTAGTACATAGTTTTAGATTGGTGGGTTGATTCCAAAACTATCAGCTTACACTCTTTTGTGCGAGAAACTACCTCAATACAAAAATATGTGACAAAACTACCTACATTACGAAAAACTTTGTTGACAACTACCCTAAATGAATTTTCGACATTGACTTGCACTTTTCAACCATTTCTCCCCACTTATGTGTCACATGACCCTTATTTCCTTCTTTTGTTTTTCATCGTTCTAATTTCTCCCTTTTCTCTCCATTTGACGCAAAGATCAATTCAACCTTTTTACTTCAAAACCCTAATCGAAAAATGTTTCACGCAAAATTTGCTTGTATGTAACACTAGTATGCATATTCTACAACTTAATAAGTTCACACTCAAATTGCATGTATAAAACAGTAGTATGCTTGAAACAAAACATTGCATAGCTAATCCATATGCCCATCGCCACCATCATAATCACCACCGTCATTGTCACCATCGCAATCACAATCAAAATCACCCGTGACCTCGCCACGACTAGGCATTGGACACAAAGTTGTGCGAGGCTTGGAATACAAACCAATTGATTGAAGAAAGTAAGAGTCATGTGAGCCATGAAATCCAGCAAAGTGATTATGTGACCCAATATCAATGGTAAACTCCTTGTCCCATATTTTAGTCGAGCTACCAAATGGTCCGTAACTTCGTTTSTTTGTAAGAACTAGCCGTTGCACCGCGCGCGATGCGCGCGGTGCCCCGGACGGTGTGTTAAATACAAGTATACATTTAGAAACGATCAATTATGCAAGTATACCACATTGCTTAGTAATTGGAGTATTGGAGTATGATATGTATGTTAATTTTTATGGGGCACTTTTTTATTTCTTATGTCTTGTGAAACAAATATGGTTTCTTAACTTTTTTTAAAAAAAATTATGAAAGCTTCTTGTATATTCATGTATGGACTAAGAACACAACCCATCAGTGATTCCATAAATAATATGAAAAAATATTGAAACATATTGAATTTACATAACAAGTTCAAGAGATCAAGATAGCAGTAATAATACATTAACCAAACTGTTACATTGACAAAGCTATAATTCTTACATAAATCCATTTAAAATAGCTAGATGCCCAACTATATGCTATTCCTTGCAAATGACAAAGAACTGATCGAGTCGTCGATTAATAGCCTTTTTAATGTGCGGCTGCCAAGTACCAATGCCCAATTAATCTGCACATGGATTCTGATTGCAGTTTGGATTAAAACACAGCAGGTTGAAGCTATAGAATAACCAAAGCAGATAATAACAGAAGTCTGCAGGACCTTAATCTTAGTTGTCGTTAATGATCATGTCAGTTACTTTTCAGCAAGATCTTCAATACTTTCTATGTATGAAACAAAATAATGCTAGGGCTACTACTTGAAGGGGGAGGCTCGCTTCACTCTAGAATACGAGCTACTATCCGAGATAAATATGACAGGAGCTCATACAATGTTCCAGAAAAACCATCAACAGATTGTTCAACTGCATGTTACACTGTCTTTGTAATACTCGGACAACAATCAAAAGTTTAAGCAATCTATATGTTCCTAACATACATTAATACATTAATCTAATAGTAAGTTCTTCCAAACTTCAGTATTTGAAGATGCTAACATGTTCGGCAAAAACAAACTTCGATTAGGACCATGCCGCAATGCCTCAACAACCAAGTCAAACATTCTCAACACAGCACCCTACAGTGTAATAGACAATGTCAATTAACTGCACCGATTCTTAATAAAGCAATTTAGAAATTACTACTTCATAACCCCTTCTGACCCTAGAACTAAAGAGAGAGAGAGAGAGAGAGACGAGAGAGAGAGAGAGAGAGAGAGAGAGAGAGCAAAACCACCAATTCCTAAAAAAATCGAAAGCAGCATCATAGTAATCCTAAACAGACCTAAACAACAGCAAAATGACCCCATAAAACAACCAGAAATAGCATTTAATGGAGCAGGAAGTAAAAAGCGAAAATAGCATGCAGCAACTACATTGTAAAACAACTCAAATCAGTCAACAAAAACAGCTTTAAATGGCCACTAATCAAGCTCCAACCTGCCACCTATTCAATGCCTAAAGCAGTTATAAAATTCCACTCAAATAGTGCCCAAACAACAAATAGCAAGTTACTAATTAATGAGTTAATAACATATTTTTCAAACTTATCCAACTTAATAATAATGGCGTCTTTTAGCTTAAAATTAAAAGCAATTCAGTGTAAGTGTTGATTCTAGCTTACAAGTAATCTCAAAGCAAAAAAAATAAAAATAATAATGAACAACTACCAATGCATAAGCAGTAGCTGGACTATACACGCTTCGAACATCTTATCACCATCCAGATACCACGAAGAAATCATCTCCTATATGATATTCTCTGTCACTGAAGAACACATCACACAGAAAATTTTGAAAAGCTTTTAACTTCTCAAAGGCTCCTAAAATCTCATTTTCCCCAAATAACTTTTAATCTTATATCATAGTTGACAACATAGTAAGGGGCTTTTAGGTGAAAAAAAAAACAAGCAAAAGCTGGAGTAATCTTAAAAGAACAAGATAATCATCGATCAGTGTCCAATAAGTAATGGTACTACAACATGCATTTGTGTTCTGACCTGCAAAGACTTCTAATCAAAGAGTTTTCTCTCTTCTTTTTCATCATAAAGTTTGAGAAAGATTTCTCCAATTGCAATTGCCAACAAAAATAAGTTTCTTATCTTAAGATATAATGCAGTGTGGAGCTACATTAGACTTACATTTTAATGAAAAAATAATTGCACAAAACAAGAGATACACATAATTTAACCCTAAAAAACCCAAGAATTTTTAAAAAGTTATAAACAAATAGACAAGCCGGTTTGGCATATTAACTCACCAGTTTAGCAAGATTCTCTTATATGAATCAATATGCCTAGAAAAACAAGAATTTAACAGAAGTTATAAACAAATAATAAATGAAAATTCTTCATAATAGTCTGCTTAATAATCTTTCATGTAGAAATTTTGACCCAAAATAGTCTGAGATCACAATTAAAAGAATGCAGATCTAAGTATCATAAAATTGCTATTGACTATCGTGGAAGGAAGTAATGTTTGCTAACTTCTAAACACATCTATTACATAAACGTGCATTTGATTTGATGAACATAGAATCAATAACCAAGGTATAGCAGTAAATTTGAGGAAAAAAGGAAAAAAATACAGTAAAAATATTCAATGTAAAATTTCCCCATCAACATGTTACATATGACTCTATAATATACTATTCTTTCGCCAAATGCACTTGTAAACAGAAAATACATATGAAGTACTTATCTGATGCTTGCTAAGCCCTAAAATATACTAATTGTCCTGTAATGGAAACCAATCACAAAAAATCATTACAATAAACCTAAACAAATTCTGAAAGAATTTAAAACCAAAATCAAAGACTAAATGAACACATGGGATCACCTTCTCTAAAGGTGTCTGAACCCCAATGCGTAAACTGGCGAGCAATATTCAGGGCATCCAGCTCGACTCCACACCCTTCGCCACGGAACATTTCTGCCCGCTGTTTCAGGCCAATATGCTGGGCCTTCAGTCCAGCACTATGCCATTGTCCCCCCTTCAACCCGAAACACACTTGACTATACTAACTGTGTTGTATTGGCACAGTAAACTGGTGGCCGCCTAAGCTCAGTCCACCCTCTCAGCCTGGTGTTTCAACCCATCAATGGACCAACTCCATTTAATCCACCTAAAATCAAACCAAAATCACTGGAATCATCCCCAATCACCTTCAACACTCTGGAAAACAAAATCTAAGTGGCATCACTTCAAAATTTGAACTGAACCTTAAATTTTGAACGAAATTTTAAACTGGACTTAGATTTTGAATAGATTGAATTCATACGATTGTGAAGACAAACAAAGGAAAGAGTTTAATTAAGCCTCAAAATTAAATTAGATTGACAACTGAACGATTTTAAAGAAAAAAATTGCATCCCAAAATACAATCACATCCCATGACCTAGATCTTATATTCGAGAAACATACAATTAGAGGGACAAGGAATTACTTCATACGATCCCATCTCCAAGCTTGAACAAAAACCACGGTATTGATGGGTAGCCCATTTCCCAACTCTAAACCAAAAAAGAGACCCTAAATCAACAACCAAAACTGATCAAGATAGCGAAAAATACTGAATTAGAAACCCTAAATCGTATGAAACCCTAGAATTCACCCAATTCGGGGATTTCTGATTCTGATTATTTGAATCAAATTGAAAACCACAATTGTTTTAATCCCTTATTTGGTTGAATCAAATCAAAACTCTAATTTGAAAAACCAAACAACAACAAAATTACCTCAATATTATCTCCGCTTGTATTCGATCCATCTTTAAACCCCAAGTCGAAGCACGAAAAACAACAAAGATGGTTGGAAGCCATTGGATCGATCTCTGATATTACTCGTAATAATAGGCAAGGGAGAAGGGTTGCAGTTTATGAGCGTGGAAAAGAAAGGAAGAGGGAGAAGGGTAGCAATCTATCAAGGTAAATGCTTCATGGATCGAGATGCGGGAAGTTGAATATAGCAAGAGGTTGAAGACGAGCCGTCGTGTTTGCCAGCTCTCGGGTCCCCTGCCATTTGTGAGGGAGAGGGTGATGTGGGGGTGAATGAGAGTGTGGGCTTTGGGGGGTGAGTTTGGGTTGGGCTCAGGAAGGGATATTGGAGCTGGGCTTTGCTGAGGTGTACACTTGTGGGGCAAATGGACTGTTCATACTGTTAAATGAACAGGAGCTTCTTATTCTCTTTTTAAATTGTTATGATTGATAACCGTTCGACATGTGAGCCACATTGCACGATCGCCCAATTATATATTCCGATGGACAGTCCAGCTTTATCTTTTTTGGGGATATGAAACAAAATGTATCCAATTAGTTAGATAAAAAAAGTACGGCACATCTTTATTATTGCTCGTTCCCGAAAAAAAAAGTAACATTCGGAAGGATTGCATAGGTGAAATAAGCTACTTCGTATTTAAATCATTAGAAACTTTGTCGAGTTAAGCTAACCTTAAGGACCCAAACTTTTTACATTTTTCACCTTTAGGACCTCATACTTTTTTTTTCACCTACAAGGACCTATGGTTAGTTTTATGATCATTTAACTCACTCTTAACCATATCAAACTTACCAACTATAAAAAATAAAAATAAAATATTTTACTTATTGATTGTAGAGTAAAGATTAATTAGTTGATCAAACCATTGTTAATTAAGAATATTATCACGTAAAAAACATCATAATAAGCTCAAATTAAACCAACTATCATACACTAGTAATTATCAGATCATAATAAATAGTGAATGAAATCCATCAACAAATTTTTCTAAAATACCTAATTCCATACTTTCATTCATCTATCCACCATGGCTTCCCCCACGAGTGGTCGACCCCTTGATTTGTCAGGGATGGCTTGTGATGCAACTCTGACCCGGTGTGACGCAACCAACACTCACCCATCTCTTCACCGTACCGCATTGCAGCCAATGGTGATTCCACTTATAAATTACCCACACGCTAAAACTTAACTATGGTGTTGAGGAGCGAAGACGAGTAAGGCAAATGAAGTGTGTAGAAGATTGAGGAGAAGAATAAGAATGGTGGATTTAATTGATTTCCATTAGTGAAATGGATTGATTAAAATTGGGGGAAATATGGTTTCAAGTGATTTAATAATAATAATAATAATAATAATAATAATAATAATAATAATATAATAGTAATAGTAATAGTAATAGTAATAGTAATAGTAAATAGTAAATAGTAATAGTAATAGTAATAGTAATAGTAATAATAATAATAGTAATAGTAATAGTAAATAGTAATAGTATATAATAATAATAATAATAATAATAAAAAATAGTAATAGAAATATAATAATAATAATAATAATAATAATAATAATAATAATAATAATAATAATAATAATAATAATAATAAGGCCCCACATTTAACTATGGTTAAAAAAATCATCATTAATATCACTTTGGGTCCTAAAAGGTGAAGAAAAAAGTATGAGGTCCTCAAGAGTGAAAAATGTAAAAGTTCGGGTCCTTAAGGTTAGCTTAACTCAAACTTTGTCGATTATTTTAAACCTAATCATTTCTCTAAATTGTACGTCAATGTTAAATGTTGTTACAAATAAAAAAACCAAGGAAGTATATAAAGATGAACAGAAAGATAGAAATGAGGATTTAGAGTACCGCTTTGAAGCCAGGTCCGTCAAAGGTGGAGCTACCAAATATGGGAGACATCAACAACCTTTCATTTTCTACATATTGGAAACTGATGGAATGCACATATGTCCCATAAGAAATAAAAATCTGGACTATATTTGTTTGGCCTATAAAATCCCATTGCTCCCCTTCTGCCACTCGAATTGGCCCTATTTTGTGCATCGTGTCTACAAACATGAAAACAAGATGCAGACTTGATAAGATTAAGATAGAATAGGATTACTACAACAATATATATGAATTTTAGACATTATAATCACCAAATTGATAAAAAGAAATATGAAAGAGAATAACTTAAAGATTCTAATAAGGCCAATGAATAGATTTTAAAAAAAATTTAAGGAATATAAAATAAATGCTTATAAAATTAAAAATTGAATTTAATTAGGAGAAAATTGGGATGACCTATCAATCAGAGGAAGAGGAATGACATGTCATTGTGCCAAAGAAGGAGTGATTTATGAGGAGCTAAGACGCCATGTGTCAACTAGGGCTGTTCAAAAATATTCGATCCGATCCGGTTTTTAAGGTTTCGGATCGGATTTTTTGCACTTTCGAATACTTCAGATATCCGAAATATCCTATTTTTCATTGAATAATAAAATAATATGAAAACAATAAAAGAAAATAGGTAAAAATATGCATTTAATCCGCGATCCGATCCGAAATTTTAGATATTCGTTCTCGAAATTTCGGATATCGGATCGGAAAGTTGATGGACGGATATTTTAGATCGGGATTTCCCCGATCCGAAATTTTTCGGATCGGATTGGATTATTCGCTTTTTTTTTTTTTTTTTTTTTTTGACGGGAGGATTGGATTATTCGCTTTGAACATCCCTAGTGTCAACTATGTAGTCAGGGGGAGAGTTTTAATATATTAGGTATAGATATGAATTTTATCAATCCCTTATTTAGTACAAGAATGTCCTTATATATTCTACATTATTAAGTAGTTCAATATGATGATTGATAAATGATATATACGACATACACTTAAGTTTCAAAATAAATACTGTACTTCCTGTGTAACAAAAAGAAATGCAACGATTAGATATTATTTCTGATCGAGTTATTAAATATCCAATTTTCAGTAAACATTAGAATACGTACGTGATATCATAATGATATCTACAAGCACACAATCATTTGAAGCGAGCAACGACCTATCTACAACAATCGTATTTGTATAGTAAACAAGGCACATTGCAAGAAGCCAAACTTTAAAAAATGCGTTTTAGATGATTTAGTACAACAAAATTGAATAGTTTTCTTTTTAAAATAATTCAAAATCATCCGTAAATCTAAATGGGTCTTTTGATCTAAATCAGAATGTCAAATATACTTACCTTTGTCCCCAAATCTTTGCAATATAAGCTCACATTTTGAAAAAAAGTTGCAAAAATTTGGTGACGAAAGTAGTATGCCATGAAGGCGCAACCATACATGGAAGAAGAGACAATATCTTAAGTAATTGGGATGGCTTTACAATGGATTTTGTACGTGTATGACTACTAACCTTGCTTTGGATCATTAAGAGTCGCAATCTTTTTGATCTTTGATGAGCCTGTATCATCATTTCGAAAGCCATGAAGAGTTGAGAACATGTTGAATTCTTAAGTGCGATCATTTGAGAATTGAGATAAAATCCAAAATTTAAAGACAATATTATTAGACAAGGTTGATCAAGTTGCCTAAAGAAGTTTTGAACTGTTCTTAGAAATTTAAAGGCTACACTATTTTAATTCCTTTTTCTTTATCAAATTAGCAAGTTGATTGCTAAAACTTCATTTAACTATGCTGTGAGAATTCAGAACATTTTATACGTTGAAAGATTGTTTTATGAAGCCTATAATTCGATTAGACATTGTTCCACGCATGCTATCAGGCCATGGCTATGCTTTTGGAGGCCATGTGCCAATTTTTTAGGAGACCCATTAACTTTAAACTTTTTAAAATCAGATTTTTCACGAAATACCTCCGTGATTTCATTTTATTTACCGGATACCCTTTATTTTTCACGAGGAGAGACCCATGGGTGTTCTTGCTGCTCCAGAATAATTCTCATTTAAAATCAGTATATTACAACCCTAACAACTATCACTATATATACAGCATGCTAGGAGGCTAGGAAACTACTAAGAAAGCTCACTATACAACAGATGGCACACAATCAGTGCACCAATATGCAGACAAACAAATAAAGTACATAGTACAGATTTACACAACCACTACTGCATTATATACCACTACACTGACAGTACTATTATACTAACAGAAAGCACAACACTACACCAGCAGATCAAAACAAAGGCATTCCCTTGCTTATCACTCCCCCTCAAGCTTGGGGTGAGAGGAAAGAACTCCAAGCTTGGGAAGTATATGCTGTTCTTGAGCCATTATCAACGGTTTGGTGAACAAATCAGCTAACTAATGTTGAGAAGACACATATTTAGGCACAATAGCTCCTTCATTGACCTCTTCCCTGACAAAATGGCAATCCAATTTCACATGTTTCGTTTTCTCATGATGCACAGTATTTGCTGCAATAGACAAAGCAGCTTTGTTGTCACAATTTAGAATAGTGCCACTCAGGTTCTTTAGACCCAAATCCTTTAACAGTTGAGTCAGCCAGTTAGGGCCATAGCTCTATACTCTGCTTCTGCCGAGGATCTGGACACAACATGTTGTTTCTTGGACTTCCAGGAGATTGGTGAGTTCCCCAATAATACACAAAACCCTGTGGTTGACCTCCTGGTGATAGGACATCCTGCCCCATTCACTGTCAGTGAAGGCAGTGAGCACTACAGCTGATTTTGATGCCATCAAGAGACCTTGACCAGGATGTTGATTAACATACGTCAAGACCCTTTTAGCCTGTTGCATATGGACATTAGTTGGCCGTTGCATAAATTGACTCAGTAGGTTCACACTGAAAGTTATGTCTGTCCTGGTTATAGTCAAGTATATGAGCCTACCAATCAACCTTTGGTGGTCAATAGGATCAGGAATAGGGTCACTTGTGTCATGAGTGAGTTTTACTGTTGAGTCAAATGGTAATCTGAGAGGTTTCTTTTTTTGCATCCCAAATTCCTTGATCAAATCTTCTGCATATTTCTTGTGTGAGAGAAACAGTCCTTGTGGAGACTTGCTGATTTCTATGCCAAGAAAATATCTTWGTTCTCCGAGGTCTTTCATTAAAAAATTGGAGGCTAAGAATTCCTTCACACTTCTTATGGCTTCATCATTGTTTCCTGTGATCAACAGGTCATCCACATAAACCAGTATAGCCACAAACATTCCTTGATTCTGGTAAGTGAACAAATCTGTCTTGGACTGTGTACAACCATACTCCTTTAAGGCTTGACAAAGCTTCACAAACCATTGTCTTGGTGCCTGTTTGAATCCATAGAGAGATTTCCTGAGTTTGCACACCATATCCCCTGTCTGCACTTTTTGATTGTGGTGCTGATCTTGCAAAGACACTCTTCTTGACCAAGCTTTATAACCAGGTGGCATGGTCATATACATAGTTTCTTCCAAATTTCCATGCAAGAATGCATTTTTCACATCCATTTGGCAAGTTTTCCAACCCTTAAGAGCAGCTACAACAAGTAAAGCTCTGACAGTTGTCATTTTGGAAACTGGGGCAAAGGTTTCCTTGTAATCTATCCCTTCATGTTGCCTACAACCCAGAATCACCACTCTTGCTTAATATCTCTCTATTGTGCCATCAGGATTGAACTTTGTTTTAAACAACCACTTGCACCCTATTGCCCTTTTTCTTGCAGATAGAGGCACARTCTCCCATGTGGTATTTCTCTCCATTGCATCTATCTCCTCATTCATAGCATTAACCCAATTGAACTACATCATTAAACTTCACAGGATCTTGATGATCTTGAATTTTGGTCATAAAGGCTCCTGATAACACCATTTTATACTCATATTTCTATGCTAAATTTGTGTGTTTTCATCTTTCTTTTCCCACAGTTTCAACGTTTTTAGAGCTATCATACTTTATATTTTGCTATTGCTCTTCTCGGGTGTGTTTTGCTTTGTTTTTGTAGGTTTTAAGTGCTTTTTCTAGGATTATTGGAGATGCTTGTAGAGCTAATCGGATGTTGATCAACGAACGGGTGATTCAAGACGCTTATATTGGTGAAAAAGTTCAAAAGAGTTGCTCATGAAGCTCCCCCGCAACCTGGTTGTGGAAATCACCTAGTTAGCCACAACCTGGTTGCGGCCACTTGATTTTTGAAGAGTTTGGAGTACATGGCAGCCCACTCCGCAACCTGGTTGCGGCCTAGTATCACTTGCCGCACCCTGGTTGTGGCGCCTTTTTTGATGTAGAAAACTATTCATATTCCTAGCATCTAAATAGGTTTTTACATAGAGTTTTTCATGCTATTCTCTTACATACTTTTCAAGATTAGTTTTGTTGATAGAAGAAGCTTTCTCTCTCCTTGTTTTGAGCACACAACTCCCAATTTTGGTTCTTTCAACATTGATTTGGCAATTTCATCAATTCAAGYATTACTTTCTTATCTCTATTCTCTTTTTATCGTAGTTAATCATGCTTTCTTTCAATATTAGTTTTGTTTATTCAACAAAGATTTGTGAGTAGTTTTCTTAATCTAGGGTTAGGCTAAACCCTAGCCATGATTGACTTTTAAGCAAATTAGTAAAATTCCCAATTTAATTGTTGATTGTTCATGCTTAATTGATTGTTCTTATGCCAATACTAAATTAGGGATAATTGGTATTGTTATGAATTCATTGTTTTTATCACAATGGGAATTGGGTAATGACGAATTTTATTATTTCAATTAAGAACATGAAGTTCTCCACGGGAGTGGGTAGAATGAACTATTTGAAAATTAGGGTTTTGCGATCAATGTCTCTAATTTGTATGATTCCACGGGAGTAGGCTTGATTGCAAATTAGAGAAGCCATAGATACTCGGGAGAGGTTTGTGGTATTTTATATGGTTACCTTTTCTCTTGAACAATTAATCAAATTAAATTGGGGTATGAATTGCTTTGTGTCAATTATGCTAGTGGTGATGCTTAACTCTAGGTGTTTTTAATCGTTGAATTTTTAATCGCAATTGTGTTGGTTAGTTTTAGCATAGTTTATCAATCTCAACTCTAAATTGTTACTTGCTTATTATAAATTAGAATCAAAATTGACCACTTTGAACCATTTAATCTCTTGGGATTCGACCCTTACTTGCCCGACTACATAGTTAGGAGGAAAAGTTAGGATGTTTTTGTTAGGTGCGCGACACGCCTTTCAAATTTTGACGCAGTTGCCGGGGACTAACGGTGTTTAAATTAGTTTGTTTAGATTTATTTTTGCTAAGCTTTTGATTTAGCTAAATTGCTTTGGCTATATTCCTTTGTTATTTGATCTTTTGTTTCTATTTTTCTTGTTGCATGCAAAGTCGACGAACAGGTCAAAAGAACTTGATTCCTATAGACCTTGAAATCGAAAYTGCTGCACATAGGCAAGGAGGTAGAAGAAGGAGGAGAAATCAAATTACACAGGAAACAATGGCCGAGGAACGTGCTAAGTCACTTTGGGAGTATGGTGTACGAGACACTACAACTGGTGCACTATCTAGCATTGTGAGACCAACTGTCAATGCTGCAAACTTTGAACTCAAGCCTCAATTCATCCAATTCATCTCCCATGATTCATTTGCGGGGCTAGCCGACGAATGCCCTGTAAGCCATATTGCCAGTTTCTTGGAGAAATGTGATACTGTGAAAATCAACAATGTGAGTGAGGATGCTATTTGACTACGCCTTTTTCCATTCTCTCTTCGAGATAGAGCAAGKGAGTGGTTACAAGATGAAGGTAATGAAACTTTTGATACTTGGGACAAACTTGCTAAGGCTTTCTTGGTGAAGTTTTTGGGGCGAGAAAAGACTGCGAAGTTAAGGAATGAGCTAGCAACCTTTCAACAATCTGATGACGAGTCATTATATGAAGCATGGAGAAGGTTTCTACGCTTGCAAAGGCAGTGCCCTCATCATGGGATCCCTGAATGGATGTTGATCCAAACTTTCTATAATGGTTTGACACATGAGTTCCGTATCTATATTGATGCTGCTTCAGGAGGTTCCCTCATGACTAAGAATCCAATGGAAGCAAAGGAGTTGCATGAAAAGATGGCGGCTAATGACAACTATCATCCAAGTGGATGAAATAGTTCAAAGAAGGGAGGTAAATATGATGTTGATGCATTAACCTCATTGGTGAGTACTGTGCAAGCACTCTCTCATAAGTTCGATCAATTTCAAGTTGGAACCTCTATGGCGGTCACATGTCAAATGTGTGGAGTATGGTACAAGGTCATGCCGCTAATCAATGTCAAGTCAACAACGATGGGATGTCTATTGAGCAAGCTAATGCTCTCTATAATTCCAATTCAAGGCGGCCATTTGATCCTTATTCTAACACATATAATGAGGGGCGGAAGCATAATCCCGCGTTCTCATACAAGAACACTCAAGCACAACTCTATCCACCTCCACCTTGCAATAATTTCAATCAATCGCCCGGTTTCCAAGCGATAGCACCATTCAATCAACCATCCCAAAATGTCAATCTACAACCTCCTCCAATCCAACAAAAGAGCAACATGGAGGTTATGATGGAAAACTTTCTAAGTCAATAAGCAAAAGGCTCCAAGAAGTGAAGGCTCAACAGAAACTCTTGGAGAGTCAAGTAAGTCAACTCGCTCAACAAGTGGGTCAATCTTCAAGGCCAGTGGGTCAATTTCCAGGTGATACTGAGCAACCACCCAAGGGTCAAATCAATGCGGTGACTTTGAGGAGTGGAAAAGAGTTACAAGATCCTCCCATCAAGGAGCCACCAAACAAGCAAGTGAATGAAGCAGYTGAAATTGAAAAGGTGGTAGAGAATGAGGTTGAAGAAGAAGAGAAAAAGGAACCTACTCCTACTCCCATTGAGCCATATAAGCCACCAGTTCCATTCCCACAAAGGTTGGCACAAGCAAAGCTAGAGAAGAAATATGGGAAGTTCCTTGATATCTTGAAGAAGTTCCACATAAACATACCATTCTTGGATGCTATCTCTGAAATGCCATCTTACGCAAAGTTCTTGAAAGACATGCTCTCAAACAAGAGAAAGATAGAAGAGAATGCAACTGTTTCACTCACAGCTGAATGTAGTGCCATCTTGCAAAATAAGCTTCCAAAGAAGCTTGGAGATCTTGGCAGTTATTCCATTCCAGTCAAGCTTGGCGATATTGAGATCAAAAAGGCTGTTTGTGATCTTGGGGCGAGTGTTAGTCTAATGTCATTGTCCATTTGCGAGAAGCTTCATATGGGTGAGCTAAAACCCACTCGCATCTCTTTACAATTGGCAGATAGTTCTGTGAAGTTTCCACTTGGTATTCTTGAAGACGTTCCTCTTCGTGTTGGGAAGTTTTTTATTCCATGTGACTTTGTAGTCATGGAGATGGAAGAGGATGCACAAGTCCCTATCATTCTTGGGCGACCTTTCTTGGCAACTGCTGGAGCCATCATTGATATGAAGGATGGGAAAATTACCTTTGAAGTGGGTAATGAGAAAATGGAGTACAATCTCACAAACTCCATGGAGGCTCCTTCTATGGGCGAGACTATTTATAGAGTGGATGCTCTAGMTGAGGTGATAGAAGCGAAAACTCCAAACATACATCTTGATGATTCTTTGCAAACAGTTCTCATGGGAAATGTTGATGAAGAGAATTGGGAGACTAGGGCATAYAAGAAGCTCTTAGAGGAATCTAGTTCACTACCTAAAGATGAGCCCATAAAAAAGGTGTTGAAACATGGAGAATCTAAATAGAGTACTACGCCTACTGAGGTAGAGTTGAAACCCCTTCCCCCTTCATTGAAATATGCATATTTGGGTCCAAATAAAACATATCCAGTTATTGTTAATGCTGAGCTTGATGACATGCAAATTGAGCAATTGCTCACTGTTTTGAGAAAATATAAAAATGTTATAGGCTATAGCATTGATGATATCAAAGGAATCAACCTTTCATTTTGTATGCATAAGATTATTCTTGAGGACGATCATGCTTCTTCTGTTGAACCTCAAAGAAGACTTAATCCAAACATGATGGAGTTAGTTAAAAAAGAGGTTCTAAAATTACTTGATGCTGGTATAATCTACCCTATCTCAGATAGTAAGTGGGTTAGCCCAGTACAAGTTGTTCCGAAAAAGGGTGGCATGACTGTTGTCAAGAATTACAAGGGTGAAGAAATTTCCACTAGAAYTGTGACAGGGTGGCGCATGTGTATATATTATAGAAAGCTAAATAAGGCCACCCGAAAAGATCATTTCCCTCTCCCATTTATAGATTTGATTTTAGAAAGGTTGGCAAAGCATTCCTTTTTCTATTACTTGGATGGATATTTAGGTTTTTTCCAAATTCCAGTCCACCTAAGTGATCAAGAAAAGACTACTTTCACTTGTCCTTATGGCACCTTTGCTTATCGACGGATGCCATTTGGATTGTGCAACGCTCCTGCCACCTTTCAGAGGTGTATGATGGCAATTTGCTCAGGCTTGATTGAAAATATTATGGAAGTTTTTATGGATGATTTCTCAGTTTATGGAACATCTTTTGATAAYTGTTTGCAAAACTTGAAAAAGGTGCTTCATAGATGTCAAGAAGTCAATCTTATTCTTAACTGGGAAAAGTGCCATTTTATGGTTCAACAAGGTGTAGTTTTGGGTCATGTTGTGTCTCACAGGGGCATCGAAGTCGATAAAGCAAAGGCATATGTCATTGAGCGATTACCACCCCCTACTTTTGTGAAGGCGGTGAGGAGTTTCCTTGGTCATGAGGGATTTTATCGCTATTTTATCAAGGACTTCTCTAAAATTGCTCGACCTCTAATTGAGCTTTTAGGATGTTCCCTTTGTTTTCACTAATGCTTGTCTTGAGGCTTTTAACAAGTTAAAACAGGCTCTTATATCTTCACCCATCATACAACCACCAGATTGGAATCTACCGTTTGAGATTATGTGTGATGTAAGTGACTATGCTATAGGTGTTATGTTGGGTCAAAGGAAGGATGGCRAGCTCCATGCCATCTATTACACAAGCAAGACTCTTGATGCGGCCCAGATGAACTATGCCACAACTGAAAAGGAGTTATTGGTCGTGGTGTATGCTATGGAGAAGTTTCGATCCTATCTCGTTGGGTCGAAGGTGATTGTTCACACTAATCATGCACATTGAAGTATTTGATGAGCAAGAAAGATGCTAAGCCGCGTTTGATTCGATGGATTCTATTGCTGTAAGAATTCGATTTAGAGATTAAGGACAAGAAGGGTGCAGAGAACGTTGTTGCTGATCACCTTTCCCGACTTGTCCTTGATGATGAAGCTGAGGAGGGCTTACCTATTGATGTCTCATTTCCTGATGATCATTTGTTTGCGATTCTTGCTAATGAGTCTCCTTAGTATGCTGATATAGCTAACTATTTGGCTAGTGGTACTCTCCCTCATGGCTATTCATCACAACAAAGGAAGAAATTCTTTAAGGAAGTGAAGAGATACTTTTGGGATGATCCTTTTCTCTATAA
This sequence comes from Bassia scoparia, assembly GCA_008642245.1. Classification (NCBI taxonomy): domain Eukaryota; kingdom Viridiplantae; phylum Streptophyta; class Magnoliopsida; order Caryophyllales; family Amaranthaceae; genus Bassia; species Bassia scoparia. The sequence goes on along the minus strand of SNQN01002248.1, from coordinate 13,227 downwards.
AGGATGTGCGGATGGAATCATTAGATGATGAATTCCCGTGAGTTAGGTGAGCTTTATTGTTTCTCATTGTCATGATTCACCTTATGGTGGTCACCATCAAACCAACAAGATTGTTGCAAAAATTCTTCAATGCGGTTTCTATTGGCCCACTATGTTCAAGGATGTTCATGCTTATGTACAGTCTTGTGATCGTTGTCAAAGGACTGGAAACATCTCTAGGAGGAATAAAATGCCTCTAAATAACATTCTTGAGGTTGAATTATTTGATGTGTGGGGAGTTGATTTTATGGGACCTTTCCCTTCTTCTCATGGGAATAGGTACATCTTAGTTGTTGTCGACTACGTGTCGAAGTGGGTCGAAGCTATAGCCACTCCTACTAATGATGCTCGTCTGGTTTAAAAGTTCCATAAGAAGATAATTTTCCCTCACTTTGCAGTGCCACGAGTTTTGATTCGTGATGGAGGAACGCACTTTATTGAGAAGAAGTTTGAGGCTATGTTGAAGAAGTATGGAGTAAATCATCAAGTTGGACTCTCTTATCACCCGCAAACTAGTGGGCAAGTGGAGATTTCTAATCGAGAGATCAAGACTATCTTAGAGAAGACGGTTGCGAGATCAAGTAAAGATTGGTCCATGAAACTTGATGATGCACTTTGAGCGTATAGAATTGCTTTCAAAACGCTCATTAGGACAACTCCGTTTAGGCTTGTCTATGGAAAAGTGTGTCATCTTCCCGTTGAATTAGAGCATCGTGCGTATTGGGCAATCAAAACCATAAATTTTGATTTGCAAGTAGGGGGTGAGCAGAGATTGTTTCAACTAAATGAGCTTGATGAGATTCGGTTAGATGCTTACGAAAGTTCAAGGTTGTATAAGGAGAAAACAAAGAGATGGCATGACAAAGGGATTTTGAGAAGAGAGTTTAAGGAAGGAGATTTGGTTCTTCTTTATAACTCTAGATTGAAGTTATTCCCGGGTAAGTTTCGGTCTAGATATATGGTCTGGACCATTTCGAGTCAACAAGATTTTTCCTTATGGTTCCGTGGAACTTTGGAACCGTCAAGGTGGTACTTTCAAGGTAAATGGTTAAAGAGTGAAGCACTACAGAGTAGGCGATCCTATTGATCATGAGAGAGTGGACATTACACTTTCTCACCCTTCGGCTACATGATATGAAAAAGGTGGTCAAGCTAGATGACCTTAAACTAGCGCTTTTTCGGAGGCAACCCAAGTCCTCTTCCAACTTTTTATTTTTCTTTATTTTATTTTTACTCTTTTAGTTTAAAAAAAATAAAAAAATAGAAAAAAATCCAAAAATATTTTTGTTAGTAGTTTGATAGTTTTGTTAGTTAGTGTTTTGGTTACTTTTCATATCGTTTTTGCTATTTTTTTTGCTTTGTGTAGCTTTAGTCCTTTTTGTACAAGTTTTTGAGTTCATGGAGCAAAATACACATAGAAAACAGCCTAGTCCGTAAGGAGGTTGCRGCATTTGCATTCAAGCCACAGCTAGGTTGCGGCAAGTCAACATTTTCAAGCAATAAAAAGGTGGTGYTGTGGCAAAACCACCAAAACCACAGCCAGGTTGTGGTGCTTAATGTGATAAATAAAAAAAGGAAACTGACCGTACAACAGAAGCCACGCAACAGTAGCAATGCAACAGGTCAGCAACACCTCTCATCTCTATCCTCTGCTCCGGTGACCCCACCACCTCACCACCACCGCCGAGCAACCGAGAAGCCCAGCAGACCACCAGCAGCGTAGCACAAAAAAAAAGAAAAAAAATGAGGTTTTCGAAACCCTCCATCCGTTCTACCGTTGCACTGTCCCCTGCCACCGCTGCTCCCCTGCCCGCACCACCAGCAGCCCCTGCGCTATTGCTTCTGGTAATTGAAACAAAAAAACCCTAACTTTGTCAATTGATTTGGGGATTTTGATTTTATTATTTAAGAGTAAATTAAGATCTATTACCTGCGCTTTTGGAGTTCCTTTGGACGAAAAATTCTGGGCAATAATCCTCACTGAATTTGCTTGGATTACATTGGTTTGGTTGACATTATTTTGGCCTTGAGCTTTGTGGGTGGATCCATGTGTTGAACTTTTTGGTTGTGAACTTGTGATTGTTGACTTGAGTTGGTGTGAATTGAGATTATATCTTATTTTATTCATCCTCTTATGGCGCGCACTCCAAGTGTTCGACAAAATAAAGCGGTCTCTAGTTCTACTTCTACGGCCAAGTCCACTTCTGTTTCCCTTGATTTTGTGCTTTATTGCTTTGATATTGCATTGTGGACATTGCAAATTTCAAGTGTGGGGGAGGGATACAACAACTTTGTATATACTAGTTTCACTTTCGAAAAAAAATCAAAAATTTGGAAAAAAAAAACAAAAATATCTCCTAATTCTTCAAAGCAAAGTGGATGTATGGTTTTATCTCGACCTTCGATTCTTGAGATTGGGTTTAAGTTTTGTGTGCTTGGCTTGATTAACATGAGGGGTTTGCTTGTCACTCGTAGCAATCGGACTTTTCATTCTTTCACTCATGGGTACCCAAGGTGGTGAGCCTTTTAGGCCAAGCCGGGTGTAACCCAACCTATGACGAGGTCTTGATTTGTGGCATTTGATCTTTTGACCATGTGAGGTGAGCGTTGATTTCTAGAGCCCCTAAGCACTTCAAAATCATAAACATAGTTGAGGGTCTAKCATATGTCATTGTTGAGCAATTTGCATACTCATGGTTTTCTGAGGTTTTGACCGAACCGATTTAGGGGATGATGAAGGCATTCATTTGGGGGAAGTTTCGGAACACTAAAATTTTTTTTTTCATTCACCTTTTTTTTCTTTTTTCTTTTCAATAAAATTGGGTTTTTGGGTTTTCATTAACATTTGCAACCCATTTGAGCTTCCACTTCTTGTTAGCCTACTCTATGAGCCTTAGCCAAATTTTGTTTGATACACCCTTAGTGTCAAGTGAAATTAAGTTACGCTTGTAAAGTGTTAAGTTTTCAATGTTGATAAGCGGTTGAGTTTTGTTTAGTGCTTTTGTTTGGAGCTTAAACCCCTTGTATTTATAAGTTCAAAAATTCAAAAAAAAAACCAAAAAAAGATAAAGAAAAAAAAACAAAAACAAAATTCCCAAAATGTTTGTGTTTAAGGTAGAAAAGTAAGAGGGGGTTTGTATATAGTGCTTCTGGCTCCTTATTTGTATGTAGTGATTGAGTCCGGGGGAAGCAATTTTCCCTTGGTTTGGTTTAACTTGGTTCTTGTTTTGTAAAGCTTCACTTGACTAGGAAGAGCACCACAACCAAATTTCTTTCCCTACCTACCTTAAGCCTAACGTTACAACCAATAAGTCCTTCTAACTCTAGATGGTTGAGTCGTATAATGGAGGAAGCCGTGAGTATGTTTCTTGAGACATGTGCTAGAATTGCTTGAGTACACTCACTTTGATTATCTTTGAGCTCTCATATTTCGAGCTATGAGACGCCACATTGTCTTGTGCCTTTGAGGTTGGGGAGGGATGTCTTGGTAAGGAGTGAGGGATGTTTAGTCACGATTGATTGGGCCCACAAATGCTCATTTGTGATCACTCTTTCGGGGGTGAGCTAGCTTGCTTACTTCCTTGGGCATGACGGGTGAGTGCACACTAGCGTCCCTATAATCTCTATTTTGATCCTTGGTTGAGAATTGTGGATTTTTAAATACCTTTGGTTTGATTGGATTTAGAGTTGTGGGTTAATCCCTTTGGAAACCCTCACGAGAGCACACTCGTCCTCCTAAGCGATTAGGAGGTTTAAATGGCTTGTCATTTACGCTAAAAGTGACCGTGATTCCTACGACAGTGAGTATAGGTTTTATTGCTTTCTAGATTAGTTTTTCTTGTTTTGCTTTCTTTTCTCGAGGATGAGAAAAGGTTAAGGTTGGGAGAATTTGATAACACCATTTTATACTCATATTTCTATGCTAAATTCGTGTGTTTTCATCTTTCTTTTCCCATAGTTTCAACCTTTTTAGAGCTATCATACTTTATATTTTGCTATTGCTCTTCTCGGGTGTGTTTTCCTTTGTTTTTGTAGGTTTTAAGTGCTTTTTCTAGGATTATTGGAGATGCTTGTAGAGCTAATCAGATGTTGATAAAAGAACGGGTGATTCAAGACGCTTATATTGGCGAAAAAGTTCAAAAGAATTGCTCATGAAGCTCCCCCGCAACCTGGTTATGGAAATCACCTAGTTTGCCACAACCTGGTTGTGGCCACTTGATTTTTGAAGAGTTTTGGAGTACATGGCAGCCCACTCCGCAACCTGGTTGCAGCCTAGTATCACTTGCCACACCCCGGTTGTGGCCCCTTTTTTGATGTAGAAAACTATTCATATTCCAAGCATCTAAATAGGTTTTTACATAGAGTTTTTCATGCTATTCTTTTACATAGTTTTCAAGATTAGTTTTGTTGATAGAAGAAGCTTTCTCTCTCCTTGTTTTGAGCACTCAACTCCCAATTTTGGTTCTTTCAACATTGATTTGGCAATTTCATCAATTCAAGTATTACTTTCTTATCTCTATTCTCTTTTTATTGTAGTTAATCATGCTTTCTTTCAATATTAGTTTTGTTTATTCAACAATGATGTGTGAGTGGTTTTCTTAATCTAGGGTTAGGCTAAACCCTAGCCATGATTGACTTTCGTGCAAATTAGTAAAWTCCCCAATTTAATTGTTGATTGTTCACGCTTAATTGATTGTTCTTATGCCAATACTAAATTAGGGATAATTGGTATTGTTATGAATTCATTGTTTTTATCACAATGGGAATCGGGTAATGATGAATTTGATTATATCAATTAAGAACATGAAGTTCTCTACGGGAGCGGGTAGAATGAACTGTTGGAAAATTAGGGGTTTGCGATCAATGTCTCTAATTTGTATGATTCCACGGGAGTAGGCTTGATTGCAAATTAGAGAAGCTATAGATACTCGGGAGAGGTTTGTGGTATTTTATATGGTTACCTTTTCTCTTGAACAATTAATCGAATTAAATTGGGGTATAAATTGCTTTGTGTCAATTATGCTAGTGGTGATGCTTAACTCTAGGTGTTTTTAATCGTTRAATTTTTAATCGCAATTGTGTTGGTTAGTTTTAGCATAGTTAATCAATCTCAACTCTAAATTGTTACTTGCTTAGTATAACTTAGAATCAAAATTGACACTTGGAACCATTTAGTCTCTTTGGATTTGACCCTTACTTGCCCGACTACATAGTTAGGAGGAAAAGTTAGGATATTTTTGTTAGGTGCGCGACACGTCTTTCAGCTCCAAATTATGGTTCAACAACAGTTGTTGTGATGCTGTCTATGTGAGTTTTACCATCAATCTGTGCTTCATTATCCACTCTTGTTTTTACACCATGCACATAGTCAGCTAACCTCCTTGGTGTCTTCTGTTGCCTGGATGATTTTTCTGACAGGCTAGGGTTGTAGATTTTGAGTTTGTGGTGTGTCAGTCTCCAGGGTCTCACCCTCTCTGAGGTTATCATTTTCTTGTTGCATCTAATGCTCTTCTTGCATCTCCATTTCAATGTCAGGAGTTTCTGTGTCTCTGCAGTCATCATTTTGCTCATTTTCTTGTGTCTCATGCAGATCTTCAAAACACTTGGGGACAGGTTCTCTATATTAGATTTTGATTGAGCTTTGTTCTATGGGAACACATGTTCTACAAATTTCACATCTCTTGTTATGAAGACTTGTTTTGTGTCTAATCTCATAACTTTATACCCCTTTTTGTCTTGTGGATACCCCAGAAAAATGCAAGGCAAACCTCTGGGTTGCATTTTATCCCCTCTCAATTGAGGATTATATGCAAAAGCTAGGCATCCAAATGCCTTCAATTCACTGTATTCAGGAGACTTGCSAAATAACTTTTCATATGGGCTCACTCCCTTCAACACATCACTGGGTAACCTGTTGATAATGTTTGTTGCTGTTAAGGCACAATCACCCCCAGAAGCTCAAAGGCAACCCTGCTTGAAACCTCGATGCCCTAGTCATCTCTAAGACATTTCTATGCCTTCTTTCCACTCTACCATTTTGTTGTGGTCTATCCACATAGGAAATTTGGTTTACTATTCCCAGTTCATTATACAGCCTTTTGCAATCATCATCTTGGAATTCCAAGGCATTGTCTGACCTAATGGTTTTTACCTGTGCAGAAAATTGTGTCTTTGCAAACATCACAAATCTTTTTATCACACTAAAAGCATCAGATTTGGACTTTAAAAGTTGTATCCAAGTTGCCCTTGAATAATCATCCACAATAATTAGGAAGTATCTAAAATTCCCTCTGGTGGGTACCTTATAGGGTCCCTGAATATCAATGTGTATCAGCCCCAGTACCTGTTTGGCATGAGATACACTTCTAGGTTATGGCAATTTTGTGAACCTTGACATAGGACATATCAAGCACACTTGTGAATTTGAGGGACATGAATAAGGCAAAGATTTGATTTTACTCATAACACTTAAAGGTGCATGGCCCAACCTGTTGTGCCACAAATTACATTCATTATGTTTAACARCATAGCACTGAGCATTAGGTTTCTTGTTCATACAACCAACATCACTAGACTTAACTACATTATTTTTGACAGGTCTAAAATTTTCATTCTTCAAAGTTTCCTTTTTCTTCTCATCTGGATCCCAGTAATACAGTCCATCTCTTCCTCTACCAATCACTTCAGTTCAGAGTTTGACATAATCCTGTATCATGCACAGTCCATTTTTAAACATTATGCGGCAATTCTTATCCATGGACAGTCTCCCAACAGAGAGAAGGTTATACTTGAAGTTTGGGACATACAGGACATTATTGAGCTCAACAGCATTTCCAAGTTTGACAGTTCCCATACAGGTTACACATGCATATTTACCATTAGGCAAGTCAATTTTAGGCATGTTTCTCACTTGAACATGATTATGCAAGAGGTCATAATTAGGGTCCATGTGATGGGTAGCCCCAGAATCAATAATCTACGAGTCACATTTTTCAACAGCAAAATTACACATACCTGCAAATCCTGAATCAATTTCATCCTCAGTGTCATAGCCTTCTTTGTCCTTGGATGATGTAGGAAGCAATTTGAGCAACTGCTGTATTTGATCAGGTGTGAGACCCTTCACATCTTCCTGTGTTTGTGCACTTCCTGCAAATCCTTTTCCCTTGTAATTGCTTTGCCTTCCCATGCCTTCACTTTCTTTCCTTTGCATCTGCTTCTTATACTGAGGATGCCATTTTGGGTACCCGATTACCTTCCAACATCTCTCAGAGTTGTGCCCTTTCTTTCCAAAGACATTACAAGTCAGAGCTTCACCACCTTGCCCAGCTGCAGCCTCTCTGTAAGTTCTATCTTGTTGACTTATAGGCTTTCCAGCAACAGCCAAGGCCAAAGCCTCCCCCTTAACTTTACCAACACCAGTAATGTCTCTTTGGGCTTCTTCCTGTTGAATCATTCCACATGCCTCTTCCACAGATGGCAAGGGTTGTTTCATGAGAATCTGTGACCTTACAACTGCATATTCTTCATCAAGGCCCATCAGGAATTGAAACAAGCACATTTCATCCCTCATTACTTGAACAACTTTGGTGTAAGCTGATGTTTCAGTATTGAGTTCTGCAATGGCTGGAAATGTTGAGACCATCAGTCTCTTCCCAAAGGGAACTCATAGCAGTGTAATACTCTGTCACAGTCTTCCCTCTCTACTTCAGCTCATAAACCTCCTTGCAGAGCTTATATTTTCTCAATTCACTTACATGAGAAAATCTGACTTCAAGGTTTTTCCACACCTCTTTTGCAGATTTCATAAAGAGGGTTGATATCTTAATGGTGTCACTCACATTGGCTCTGATCCAGGATATCACCATGCCATTACAAGTCTCCCATTGATCTTGCTTCAATTCATCATCCTTGTCCTTCACAACTCCCCTTGTCACAAACCCAAGTTTCCTCTTGGCAAGCAATGCCAATTCCATCTGCCTTCTCCACTCCTTGTAATTGCCTGATCCAGTCAGCTTTTCAATAGAAATGGAGCTCTTTCCATTGGATGGATGGAGACACAAGGGGCTCATGATGTTTGAAAGCTTGGCCATACTAAATTCAGGTGCGAATGTATAAGAAAGGGTTGATTTGGGAGTTGTAAGCCGAGTGTTTTGTGTTGCAAATCAGGAAAGGGCAGATGAACAATCAGGTTTAGCAACCTGGCTCTGATACCATGAGAAGTATGATGGATGTTCTTGTTGCTCCAGAATAATTCTCATTCAAAATCAGTAAATTACAACCCTAGCAACTATCACTATATATACGGCATGCTAGGAGGCTAGGAAACTACTAGGAAAGCTCACTATACAACAGATGGCGCACAATTAGTGCACCAATATGCAGACAAACAAACAAAGTACATAGTACAGATTACACAACCACTACTCATTATACACCACTACACTGACAGTACTATTGTACTAACAAAAAGCACAGCACTACACCAGCAGATCAACACAAAAAGCATTCCATTGCTTATCAAATTCACCCGGTACCCCTCGGGTTTATAACATGGAATAATATGAATTGTTACTATTTAATATTTTATTAATAATAAGATTTATGATATAAATGTTGCACCTTGTATCGTATTTTTTTTAATTAATATTTTTTTGATTAAATATGAAGTAATAAATAGATTTAATTTAATATAATTTTCATTATATTTATGATTTCATTAGTGCTTTTGACGAGAATTTCTATTATATAAGAGAATGGGGGACGAAGATGGTGTCCTCCCTCTCAAAATACATAATTACCCTTAATTAAGGGTAAATAAGGTATCTGCATAAATTTTTCGCAAAAAAATCAAAGTAAAATTATATGCATAAATTCTGTCAATTTATATTAAATTGACCAAATACCTTGACCCTTTCTAATATGGATAAAAAGGTTGAAGGTTATGTGATACTCAAGAGGGGGGGGGGGGGGAATTGAGTATAGTTATCGATTACCAATTTTCTTTCTTTTCGGACTTAGTATGAGGAACCAGTTGGGCTGGTTCCTATACGAAGCGGAATATAAGTAAATCAATAAAGAACACACAATATTTAACGAGGTTCACGCAACTCTGGGCTACGTCCTCCTATCCTATGCTCTTTTATTAATCTACTCCGAAAAACAAAGAACACGCTCACTCTGCTGTTTCCCTAYTYCGGGAACCAACACACCCCACACTCAACTCTGAATGTGCACTCGACTCACACTCGTAAGTCYAACTTTGTGTTTGAACTCACAAACACTCACCAGGCCTTCAACCCCTCTGTTGAATGCCTTTACAATAGCACCTTTCTCTCTTATGATCACTGCTTAAAAGCTAAGTAAGAAATGATTAAGCTCGACTAATGCTCTGTGTGACTCAAAGTAATGATCTTGTGCTTTTGTTTTTCTCTCAAAAATATTAAGCTCTTTTGATCCGTAGAGATTAGGAACTTAGAAGTATAGATGAGTTATTATATGTATATTGACTAAACCCTAGTTTCCATAAATCTATACTTGCAATCAAGGCACGTATTAGATTATGAAAGTATTTATCTGTTCGATTTTATCTAAGAAATAATTGAACAAATATATACTCCAAGATTAAGCAATATTCATATTCTCATCTATATTTCCAGCTGCAAACATCTTTTTCAAAAATCCTTTTGAAATATTTTAGAAAAACTCTTTTTCAAAACCGCAGCCATAATTCCTTCAGGAACATAACTGGTTCCCAGCGTTGTCCTAATTGAGTATTATTATAATTCTTGTTTCAAACTTTTGTACCAGAATTCATATCATACTCAGAACACTTAAAGCACTTAGACTATTACTATTAATCACACTACAGACATATACATGAATTCTAATTTAAACTTTGAGGAACATTTCTTCTAATCTTCATGATATCTTACAGACTTGAATCTTCCTTTGAAAACTTCAATTTGAGCACATCTTCTTTCTTCGAATGTCTCGAAAGGCTCATCTTTCAAGTCTTGGAACACTCAATTACTGCACATGTAACAAGTTAAATACAATAAAAAGATGCATGACTGTTTTCGCATAACAGTCAGGAAACAGCTCGTACTTCTGCACCAGTATATGAGCTTGTATATAATCATTTTCCCTATATCAAACAAGTTAGTTTCAATGAATACACAATAAATATTAACTTGTCTAGGGAAAACATTATCCTAAATCAGCTGGTTCCCAAACAACTATATTCTCAATTAAGCAACCTGTTTCCTGTAATGGTTTCATCATTCAAACTTAAGGACTCAACAAATTCCCCCTTTTGATGATGACAAACTAATTCGAAGTTCCTGCAACCAACAAGTTAGAAAATAAAAACTTCAATTTTTACTCAAAAGAAATTGAGCACCACAGACTCAAAACACAAGACAAGTTAGCTATTCTATTGGTTCCTAAAAAGAAAAAGACTCGATGAACAAGTTAGCTGTTCTAACTGGTTCCTAAAAAAAAATGACTCAATGAACAAGTTAGCTAGTCTAACTGGTTCTAAGAAACACTGAACTAAGCTAGATTCTTGCTTTTGAACTTCGACACTTTTCCCCCTTTTGCATCATTAAAAATCTCTCAAGTAAAGTGATGGGCACAAATTGTTAAATGTGCTCATCCATACAGTGGCATCGACCACCATTCAAGTATCATGCTGCAAAGAGACAATTAGTTAAGCAGATCATCACATAGCAAAATATCATAGTTCATACAGAGCAGCAAAGTTTAACCAAAAGGACCCTAATCCACATAGAAAGAAATGTTCRTGGATAGGGGAGAATAGTTACAGACCAACAAAATCAGTTATTTTAAGAAGTAATAGAAAATAGGGGAGGGGAAACAAGAGCAAACAGCATCACTCCTCTCCATCATACTCTTCCTCCTCCTCATCATCGGGCTCAGCATCATTATCTTCATCATCTGCATCATCATCATCTTCTACTTCCTCCTCGACCTCCTCATCTTCATTAGCTGGGTTTTCAACCTTTGTTTCCTCATGCTGCTGCTGTTTATCATGTGTGTGCCCTGGTTCCTCGATCTCCGGAACCACCAAATTACTTGCAGCAGCTAGAGCTGAGACCTGAGTCTTGGGAGAAACAGATTCAATACCTGGAGCCATCTGAGCTTTGACATCAGGAACAGTAAGCAGCAAYAGTTGAGTCTCAGCTAGCWCYTTTTCCATTTGATCRATTTTGGTATTGAATGAGGTTGAAATACCCTGAACCAGTTCCATCAACTTACCAAGAGTTTTCTCCTGGCTCTCCATTYTCTCCAGAACAACACTTTGACTTGTTGGTTCCTCTGCCTTGGCTTTCTTCTTTGGAGGTGGCTTAACCTCCACTAGTTCCTCAAACTTAAATCTTAATACATCAGCACCAATATCAAGTAATGATAGAACCATAGTGTAGAGAGTGATGAGATGAACCATAACAGTTCATGATGTGATCGAGCATCAAGGAAGGAAGATTTATCTTAATCTTCTTCATCATCAGGTATATCAGTACCATCTCCATGATGCGTACTGTTCCCCTTCCTTGAGCTCKAGGAAGCAAGACTTTGTTACACAATGAATGCAGAACCAGCATCAGTGGTTCCTTAAGATCAGCAGATTTGAAAACAACGTATTTCTTAGGCATCTTTCCACCAAAAAGAAAATCATAAATTTCATCAGGAGTGTTCCCTACCAGCATAGGCCACCAATCACTAGAATATTTGTCAAACCCATCCTTTGGAATCCCCAACAAGCTTGAAACAGAAGAAATTGACAAACCAACTTCAACACCTCCAACATTTGAACCAATAGACATACCCGGCAATTATTTAAGATTCACATAAAAATCCCTCACCCTAGAGACATTAGCAGCAGAACAATCAAACAAGGACATCCAACCTTGATATTCAATTAAATCCTTATACTCAGACAAWGCAGGCACGTTGAAATAACCATCCTCAACTCTACACCCAGACAACACTACTCTAGCACTTAAGTCAGTAGAACCAGTAAAGGGAGATTCTACAGACTTTCCTTTGACAGAGCGAGGTGGTTTAGCAGCTATTGCCTTCCTCTTGGTTCCCCTCTCAGAACCAGTTGATTGTTCTTCTTCTTCCTTTTTCACTTCTTTTTTAACCGCCGAGCGTAGTCTCCCTCTGACTGAAAGCTCCACCATACGTTCCCCTTCCTTTTGACCAGTTATTTGAACTTCCTCCTCTCCAGTAACAGCCTTCTCAAACTCCTGGTTTAAATCTTCTTGTGTCTCATGCAATTTTTCCCCCTGAGAATGAGCTGGTTCCTTGATTGTGGAACCACMACCCTCAGTTGGATTTTCATGAGGCACAATTTCCTTAGAGCTCAATTTTGACGTTTTTGATGGTGATGGTGTTTTCTGAAGTGGATTTGGGTTGATTTTTGTGGGAGTGGAAGTTTTCGAAGAATCAGTAGGTGGTAATTCTGTGGTTTTGACTTCGGGTTGTTGTGTGTTAGGGTTTTCTTCATTGACTTTTTGAGAATGTGATGAATCACTAGACTGACCTATCCCTCTTCCTTTTCTACATGTGTTTGTTTTCCTAGCCATGTTTAATTGATCGAAGATGAAGATGAACAGTAACTCGATGAACAGTACTATCAAATTTTGAATTTGTGTCAGAAAACAGAGCACTTGAGATGAGAAGAGAGTATAGAGTGATGAATAGTTGTGAGATGCAACAAAGGGTTAGCACAAGTATATATAGTGAAGTAATCATCAATGAAGCAAGAGTTTGAAGAAATATAGCCGGTTGAGCCAAGAGATAACGGCTAGAATTTGAAATTTAATTTGCAATKATCACATTCCATAAATATCTCAACCGACTTCAATTTAGGCATGTGTAGTTTATGCCTTGATCAACAAGCCAAAATAACTGAAATAGGATAAATTTCTTTCCAAAAAGAAAAATATCCTAAGTAATTTTCCAAAAGAAATAAAAAATATCAATCGGAAAACATATCAGAGCTGGTCTGTTGTTTCCCCTTGTTGGTACCTGTACAGAACCATGGCATTCTGTTTTTGTGAATTAATGTTCAATTAACTGCTTTCTTGCAACAATGACTTTTAACCCTTTTTGAGGGAATCAAGCCATCTACATAACACCTGAAGGATTTCGACATAGGTA